>MU868709.1:0-61254 GCA_036418205.1 Ostertagia ostertagi | reverse complement strand
ATCGCACAGTAAAAATTTTGAATCGTCACAGTGACGTTTGCTGCGATTACTAACATTTCAGGGAACCATGCTTTTCTTTTTTCGTTGCTCATTTCCTAGCTCCTATTTTCATTCTTATTAGAAACGCATCACTACGAGAGTTATAACGTAGGCAGTATGTTAATTCATATGATTTAGGGTTGACAAGTGCGTCGCGTGGTTGTGCCAGATTCAAAGTGTTAACGACCCTCCCCTATTCAGGAGATATCAGTTACGACCCTCGTATTAGCTAGTGTTTTTACATATTCTCATGCCCATCAATCTATGTATGGGCGCATCACCGACATGGAGAGTTGGCTGTGACAGGGTGGTCTCGGCTCTGAGACTGGGAAAACGCAGGGCCAAGCGTAAATTTTTACCTACATCCAACATAGAAATAATTTTCCAAATTCCCACCGTGACGAAGCCGTGGTAACCACGTAATCCACAGAAGATTCTTCCTGCGCTCAGACTACTGAGTTTTTTCTTCACACCATCCCAATTCCTCTTTTAAATGTACAACTGATAACTACACTTTGCAGCAATTTTTCGATACAAACCACTCCATTAAACAGGTAAAATTTTCTTCAAAAGCGGTTCATGAGTTCGTTGCACAAATTTACGAAAGCCAGAACAGCTTTCTTCTGAAAGGCTTCAATTTAAATCTATTATATATATAATCCCCCGATGTCTCCTTCGTTCTGGTGAGCACACGCGCGTATATCAATCATTCACGTCCTCAATAACTTCCCATGTCATGACACTCGCATTCTCTACAGCTAATAGATTTAGGAGATTTAGAGTTTCCGGGCAAAGTACCGGATTTTTCTGAAGACCACTTTCTAGTGACCCGATGTTCCGTTCTATCTATATTGGTCTGTGGGTCGAGTTTTGAGAAGGCGCGAGTTTTGGCACTATTTAACGTACAACAACTTCCTTCATCATATTAACTTTTAGTCTCTGAAGAGTTTTTTTTCAGACTGACTTTTCACAAAATATCCGAATTTCGTCTTAGTGACCACTCTTCGAAAATATCATCCGCTTGTCCGTTTCTTCCCCTAAGCTTTTAGACCATTTCTCCTCGGAACGTGAGTTTTCAACCTCCTAATTGCCATACGCTTCTTCAAAATCAAGTACATGAGAAACGGTAAAAAAAAGTCGCTGGAATCAGCAAGAGCAAGGACGTCAGAAGCATTATTTTGCCTTGAAAGGAAACTTTCTTCCTGCCAGAACGGTTCTTTTTAGGACCGTGGTCAATCCGCCGCATTCGTTCCACCTCCTTCACTTTTGGATTTGGATTAACACACATCTGACGAGCTCTCTCTGAAGAACATATTTGCTCGTACTCACTGCGGGCGTGACGTACATATACTTCAGGAAAGAAGTTTTGCTCTGGAAGCGCCACTTCAATGTCTATGGCGAGTAATCGCAGTGATAGTTCGAAAGCTGTCTCCCCTGCCAGTTACCCAGCCCTGGCCCTTAAATTTTTTGTGATTGGTGCTAGAGGAGCCGACCCTTCCTTGCATTGGCGAGTACGACCTCTCGTTGTTCTGTGCAGTCTGTAGAAGAAGGAAAGATGCACGTGTGATGATCGAGTTCCATTCAGGAACATGTTTAGAAAATTCAAAGTTATGACCATCTTCGCTTAGTTGACTATCACTTTGCCTTATTCACTGCTCAGTGGCCACTGAGGATTCCATGATCCTTCGTGAACCTGGAATGATCGATGTGGACCAAATATGTCGCCTTTAGGCAACGCAAAGTGTAAGATCCGCCTTGTTGGAACCGCGATTCAATCGAATCATTCCCTTTCGAAATCATTTTGGTTAATTTATTCCAGATATATACAATTTTGTTGTTATATGTGAATTGTCATTAATGTCTCTGGAGCTTCACGTCTGCTCTCTTCCAGAAAAGTGAGCAATAACATGCCCTACTATTATTTTTTCTTTTATTGATGTTCCCGAACATTCTAAAACTTACAGATGCGCTCTATTCGACAATATCTCCTACACGTTTTACTGGAGAATTCGCAAGGGAGTGCTCAGAGAAAAATGCTTTCCTAAAAATTAATTACAGAAAAAGCGCTGACCGAAAATTAATAACAGTAATGGAAACACTTACAGTTAACACCAACCGAGTGACAACAGTTTCATTACGCATCTTGATCGACGTTGGCAATAGGTCCAATTTAGTGTTAAAATATCAGTTCTTTTATATATATTACATGCTATTGCTTCTATGCTTTCGGTTTCTGCAATAACATTTCCACTTCCCCATGAATTATAAACCAGAGAGCGTGATTCAAACGTTATTGTAAGGTGCACAACGTATTCCTGCACTAGAAGTTCAAACGAACGGACTGCGATTTTGGCTACAATGACTTGACCAGCCGCTTAGGACACGTCGTCGCTGTTATCTAGCGTCCAGGCAATTTTTTGGACCCCTGGCCGCGAGTGAAGGGCGCGTTTGAATTGGTCTAATCGAAGTTCCGATCTCTCGTATGCCACAACACAGGACACAGCCAAAGCAGCTCGCAGTTTGGTAGCATTGTGCTGATACAGAAACTGTCGTAGCTTTCACTAAGGATTCCAACCACAAGACAGAGAATGTTTTGCGAAGCACGGAAATTTCTCGATGTTCACGACCTATGATTCCGTGGAAGCGTCTCTATTCAGGAAGCGAACGCGGCGACGCTAAATACCTAAGGAATTCAGCCTATCTCCCTTGTTGGAGAGTCAGAAATCGCCCCGTCGAGATATTTGTCGTCAGCATACCGCAGCGAGGATAAAGTCTAAGGTCCCTAAGCGATCTTCAAGATACTTCTGTGAAATGTTGAAGCAAACCTGCGATTCCACTAGCACCTTCTTTGCTAAAACGTAAAATCTTGTGTGGCAATGATTCAGCACAATAGATATACCGCATATGTCCACACAGTTCACTGACTATTTTGCCCAACGGGTGTATAGTATATTTTTCAGCTACTTGTTCCAAAACCTGTATGCTTCCTCTCAAACAACTCGCCAGTTTCAGCGCTTGAACGAAATCAGCTGAAGCGCCCGCTACGATCCATAACGAGCCAAGGTCCCCACCTCTCGCCGAACAGGGTCAGCAGATCGTCTACTACTGAGGTCCGCACAACGAGGGCCCCTATCTCTCCGGATCGTTTTCACGACCCTATCAGGGATTTCCTCGGAATCCTCCTGTCATTGCCCTCTGCTTGATTTTCTTGAGAGGAGCGGAAGAGGCGGTTATCGGTAGGGAAAATCAGAGCACAAAGGATCGTTTGTGAGGCACGTACTTCTCCAGTCGCTCGGCCATGGGTCACGCTTCGTGTGAGGTTGCTAAGAATTGGTTTCGCCTGCTGAACCAGCGGATAGCATCACTAGTATAAAGCAAACCCTAGACCTCGTCTTGTGCGTTTGCTGAGCATCTCGCCAGTTCCAAACCGCTGAGTTAATAAAAAAACCAGGACAATAATCCATTCAAAAAATGTGTCTTGACGTATTTGCAGAAAGAGTCAAGACGCGGCGAACTTTTTTGACCAACCCAAGTACTTCTATGCAAAGGTCGCTAAGCGGGCAAGAATGCGGCACTATCGGAAAAGACTCAAGTTCTCGAATGTGGGATCAGATCTTCTCCTGGCAGCACTTTCACTCTTAAACGTTGACCAGCCGAAGAGAAATGAGATGTATTAGGCGCCGAAGAATTTTTGACAAGAATCGTGCTGATATATTTAAAACCATTGGGGAAATACATATTTAATTCAAAGGCGAGTCGCAGATCGGGAATGTTTATTGTTTACAGTTTAGGTGTTAAGATTCGCAGCATCACACAGACTTCTGGGCGATAGTGGATTGGAACGGCGTAAATTCTCAAACTTGGCCGAGTACCTACCAATATTGAATGATGCCATAGCGGATCTTTCACGCTAATCACTTCGACATGCACTAATGCGCATTTCACTTCCTCCACTGCTAGCATCTGCTGCCAATGATTCCTCTACTACAGGGTCGTCAGGCCGTGTTGAGCTATACGCTGCGAGTGAGAAGTTCGCTCACTCCGGTCCGCCCTGCCCCAACAGCTTCAAATCCTCCGAGGTGGACCAATGGGGATGCCAAGTCTTCTCTGCCCGAAAATTTGTGGGTTTTGTTTTTACTAGCAGTAGAGGACAGGACAACATATGGGACTCAATTCCGACTTCAGTAGGCGCTGCTAGGACATTTGATCGGGTTAGGTCATAAAACTTGATTCGCGTCTTTCAGGCCCTCATGAAGATGGCGATCCTCGCCGAAACGTAAGCCCAATACAAGTTATTTGCAAACCCGTGAGGAGCTTCAAAGAAATAAACAAACAAGTTATAAGAATGGGTGGCAAAACTCTGCCCACTTCGGGGGGTGTCATGCCCAGCGCTGCAGCTCAACATCTACTCGTCTCTCACGCCCTATACGTATTTTTTTGAGGTCTCTAGGTCATTCGGAGCGAATTATGGATAGATAGGGAAGTATATAGAGGAAGACTCATGAGTCATGAGTTTTCGCGGCATTACCCCCCACTTTGGCGTGCAAGCTTATGTTAGCCGAGTATAGCATTGACACCTTTTCCTCGGCAGCCCCTATCCACATTTTCCCCGGTCGCCATAGACTTCTAGAACCAAGTTATGAGAGTGGTGCGTCAAAAAACTCCGCCCACTTCGGGCCGGCTGCAGCGTGATATTCATCCTGCTCAGTCTCACTATGCACACAGTTTTTCAGTTTTCTATGTCATCACAGATCATATGAGCCGCCATTATAAGGGTCTTAGGGGACGAAATCGAGCCACGCATTCTTGTGCAACCCGCCCACTTTAGGTTACATGCCACACGACTGATAATCAATTGACTATCATCTCTTCCCCAGCTCAGTTCTACTTTTGTCTATCTCCGGAACTTTTTGGAACCGATGTTATTGAAGTTTAGTGGCAAACTCCGCCCACTTAGCGCTATGCTCCGCCCACACGTAGCGCCATGCTCCCCGAAAACAGCAGTTGACCCCTTTCCCTCTGCCAATCCTTGTACGCTTTTTCCCGGACTCCAGGACTCTAGAACGAGTTATGAGGTGTTGCAAACTTCGCCCTGTGGTGTAAGCCATTGCCCAGCCCTGACATTAGCTTGCTCGTCCTCGCCTAACCTCGTATCACTGTTGTCCGGTTTTTAAGTCATCTCGCGAGCAGTTTATTGCAGCGCTTGTAGCGATAACCTCGATCTACTTTTGGAAACGCTTCCGCCCATTGTTGGGCGGACCTTCAGTACATTTAATTGGGGATGTGCTGGAAATACCTGTAGACATAAAGTATCTCCGAAAATCTTCCTTTCGTGCTTCCACAATTTCAAACCCTTTTTTTACCTACACTCCCACTACTTCCTTTCTAGGGGGGGAGGGGACGGCAAATTTTTAAACTCTGTGCCCTCCACTCGCCAGCCTACTACCCACGAAATCCTAGTTTCACCTCACATCTCCACACAAATTTCAAGCGGACTAAAGCTGGGTACGACCCCCCCCCCTCCAAGCTAAACCAAGTACGACCCCCCCCCCGTTCGTACTTGTACCAACGTAGAGGTTGACCCTAGCCTTGGGCCAATGGGGGGTCGTACCCTTGGAGGGTCATTCACAGCAGTGGTAATGGTGGTGCAGATAGGTAGAGGTATAGCGCAGCAGAAATGAAAGATCTAAAAAACATATTAAATTTCTTGCAGGTCAGGTCGCCTCCATTCCTCCACCTTCATTAGAGGGCGTATTCGAAGGCAGTTACAAGAATGAAAGTGCATCTCGCAAGGAACGAACCATGATGCGCACCCGCTTGCAAAGGACCCCCCCTCTGCCTATCGCCCTCGCTCCTTCTCCCTTAAACCTCACTCAGAATACACTGTTTGTTAGGGACCCTGCTCGCAAAATTGAGAACCGTGAAGGGAAAACCTGGGCAAATGAAATAGTTCTTTAGGTTGTAAGAGTACGGAAAGCTTAACTACAATGCCAGCTTCTGTTAATGGTCATGAATCATATGACACTTTCGATCGCTTCTGCAAATTCGAGTTAGAGGTCGGATGCATGCGCCTGCTACTAAGACAAAATTCGACTGATGACGATTTCCCCTTTTCCTACCGCTGTATGCTGGGAGTATGTTTTCTAGACCCATTTCAAGCGTTGCAACAATTGCACTTGCAATGGCTGAAGAAGGATGCGGATTTTCAGTTGGGCGCGATCCGCCCCGATTACATACTCGACGCAGATATCTTCTCAACTATGAAATGTAGGAGAAAGATAAAAGAGAGCAATCAGAAAGCGCAAGACCTCCGCGTTTCACAAACTCTCTTCACTTTTTGCAGAACTCACATTTCAAGAGAGATATCTGCTCTGAAGTGGAAAAACTCCGCGTTGAAAATTTCAGCGTCCTCGACATACTCGCACGAGAATGGGAGAAGACCAATCCTTCTGCATAAGAAGACTTTCGCAATTCCATACTTCTTGGAAACGCGGAAATCCAGTCTATCTAACCTACCTCAAAAGCGCTTCAAAGGTGATGAAATAGAGGTAATGCACCTTTTCATTCGAGGTGTAGATTTCTTGACGGTGTTTTTTCGGGATTTCAGCAAATCTGACCAGCTACAATCGCCGCTGCAGCTTGCCGGAATCGGCCGTCGAATTGATACACTCGGCTGTTTCGAGTATACTCAAGCAGGAAAGTAAGATTTAAATCGCAACCCCGTACCTTTTTTTAGCGAGTTCTGTGATTTCATGATACAAACCTGACTTTGAGGCGCACACAAGTTAATCCTGATTTCCCCGAGTCGATATTTCAGTAAATACACAAAAGTGTGCAGCGATGAATGGCAGTGCACAGATGACAAGATGAGGCGTCTATAACATTTTTTTGCAGGATTTCTTTGATTTATTTCGCAGGATTTATTTTGATTAATTAATTGAATTAATTTGCTCTGTTTTGGGGGGGGGTCGTGCCAGGATCTCGATTTCGGGGGGTCGTACTTTTGCGACCACGTACTCGACACGATTTTCACCCTGCTTGGGAGCCGCGGCCGTACATACTGCGAAGAGTATCGTATAAGAATGGTAAGTTATTTGTTTGAATAGGCAATAAGTGTCGTGAAGAACATTAATGGGGAGAAAGAGCAGACAGCACCATAGAAAAAAGTGAATTTCCTTTTGACGCCGGTTGTGGTACGACGGAGAGACAGTGCTGTGAGGAGAGAGGAAGTGCGAGTTATTATTCGCATGTGTGAGGGCGCAGACGTCATGTGTGCCGCGGTTGCTAGAGTGGCAGCTCGTGAAGCGCACAAGGCAAGGCATTGGCGGCGTTGCATCGCACTTATGAATCGCGACAGGGTCGTGCGCTTCACGAGCTGCCACTCTAGCAACCGCGGCACACATGACGTCTGCGCCCTCAACGCTCCTGCGTTTGGGATCGCCCAACTCATGGCTTTAAGGAAGATCCCGCGATCAAGTCGAAGATCGCAAAATGGGAAACTCACCTAATAGAAAGACAGGCGGAGCCCCAAAGGAGTGGAGCGTCACACAATTCGCAGCGAAGGATATGCCCTCGGCGATTTAGCATGACCGTCCATGCCACTATTAACGCCGCACGCCCATCGACTAACTAACTATTCACCGCAGATCTCTAGCCATTTAGCAGAACCAGCATTAGGGGGGGGGGAAGCATCGATGAGAGTCGTCAACGAGCAAAAAAGAGTCCTCACCGAAGTTTTGGGCCGTTTCCCAAGGTTTCTTGTTCATTCCGGCACCACTGAACACCTCATCCTTATTTCTAATACGCTGCCTCCCGATCGTAAGGCCTGCCTCCAAACAGTGACCAAACCGCCATAACACTGCCAAACCTTGCTAAAACTGGTTTCGCAATGGCCTAGCTTGTCCATTGTGGCAGTTCTTATTCTTATTTATTGTAGATTGATGGAGTCACGCTAAAGCTGAGATATGCGCACTATAAGTGAACTTGGAATTCCTAGACCTAGAAACTTATCACAAAAAAATGTCGTAAAACTCAACAGTTTATTGGATAACAAATACTTCTATGTATCAAAACATAACAAAATACACTCCATAATACTTCTTTATCTTAATCTTTTCATGTTAGAAGGAAAAAGAGCCAAAATTCGACTGAGGTTGGACTGATACTGTCAAGGAGGCAACGAACTTCGAGGTTTCTGAAAACGTACAACACAATTACCTAAAGACCAACCGTATCACCCTCGGCCGTAACGCCAAAACCATTTCCTCGTTCCACAGATGAGAAGGAATGAACTGCAGGATTTCAGAGCTTTGTACGTAACAATTACACAGGTCAACACTTTGACGACAGCCCAACACAGCAACACGTCCCATCCAAAGTATATTTCCTGCGCTTATGCAATTTAATCTCACATTGTTAATTTTCATTCCATGGATCAAACCATTACATAACAGTCAACACCATGATTCGCCGTATGATCAAATTTGCTTCAGACTAACAGAGGTTTTCCAAGCGCTACGAAATTGGCAGCTTGGTTCATTTCTTATTTTCTTCTTATTCTCATGACCGTGTAATAAAAGTGGAGTAGTAGATGCGAATACAAACCCACACGGATAGAGAAGTAGATGTTTTTCATGGCATCTCACCGGCGAAAAAATAGTAAAACTTGTGTCTTCATAACAATTACGCATTTTTCACTACACAATTTCACCGGTATACCTCGATGAAGTTACGCATTCAATATTGCTAAAATGGTTTTGTGTCACTGGTGTTTTGTATAGTTATCACTCAAAATTTACGGATATGACGCGAGGCGGTGGCAAAATCGTCTGATCCACGTGGGCAGAAAACCGAGGTAAGCCGTTTAGACACAGCGAGCACCCGAAGTAGGGCGTGAAATACAACGTTCCTGCCGCAGTCACGTACAATGCGCGTCGCATCGACGCGATTTTCGCAACTGCAATCGTATAAGTTATGCTCACATTGAAGCTACCCCCCCCCTGCGCAGCAATCCAAAAATGGATGAGCGTCGCAGCGTTCGCCTCGCCGCATGAGCGGGCTAGGGGAGGTTATCCCCGGGTGCGGCGCTAGACTAGGCGCGAGGCCATTCTGACGTACGCGTCATCCTCCACCTCCTATATGAACGGCGCTCAGTATAGTGGGCGGGTTGGCTCGACATATTCTCTCTCCTTTGAGAGAGCGCAGAGAAAACGAATAGTGGGAGGAGAGCACGCACTTCTGCGCGTCAATGCGTCGCGCATTGTACGTGACTATAGCAGAACATTATAATTCACGCTTTACTTCGGGTGGTCGCTGTGTCTAAACGGCTTAAGTCCAGAAAACCAAAACGCGTGCTGTCGTCAACGTGTTAAAAAACTTCGAGATGCAAATTCAATTATGTTTCTACCGAAGCATATCACTGCTTTGTTCGATAGCTACATTGCAATTGTACAGGCACCGAATAGTGAAGTAAGTTTTCGGCTAAAGTTCACTTTCAACCAAAAAGGCTTTCCAAAATCACGGCAGAAAGTTCCTTCAAATACGAGCACAAACACATGATGGTAGGCTGGCTGGCAATCCAAAGGAAAACTGGAAAAATAAGTCAACATGCAAATCGGAATTTCCAAAATATCTGATCAACATGGTTTGAGAGGTGAAAACCTAGTTAGGTGAAGCTAGGCAAGATTTGGTTAAGACGAGGAAATGGCTAATACTTAAGAAGTGACAAAGAGTCCCAAGGGTGATAGGAATTCTTCTCGAGCTTCACGTTACCAAAAGAGCAAAACTTCGGGATGGTTAAAAACCCCTTAACAAACATTCAGACACACAGGGATGAAGAAACTGTCCCAGTGAACCCAACAAAAAACGAGCACAATCAATGCGGCTATTGCTGTAAAACTGGCTGGTAAATTATTATACAATACACATCGACACATAGAAAGTAATAAAATAGTGGCACAGGGAATCAGAAATATCACTAATCATCGCAATGAGATCGACCTCCTCAAAGGTATGTAACAGCATTGAAACAAACCTGTTAACAACTGGCAAAATAGGAAGGCATACGTCATGGAAGAGTGAAATTGCATTTGTTAGTAAAAAACCAGGTGAGGTAGTTTAGATAAAAAACGTTAAAACTGGAACGTGATAATTGTTAAAAAGGTGTCATGATTTTTTGTCTTATACGTCCACTAATGCCCTTTTCGAGAAACAAACATCTGAAAAACAAACAATTATCAGTAGAACGGAAATTAAGGAATAGGGCACGGTGAAGATACAGCACTCGCCGTAAGAAATCAAAAATTCGTTTGAATCCCGCAATTTCGTGTTATTATTGAATTGTTGTGATTGGGTTTGAATCGAGTTTTTCGAAATCTGAAGATATCCTTGAACTCGGCTCGTCGGGAACTGTAAGATGGTCTCAAATTTTGAGGAGGCATTAGGATTACGCCATGCATGCGAGTTCAATCTCAAGAAGTAACTGACTGGAAGTGATACGCACATAATTATACTAGTGAAATCTGAGGCGCAAAACGTGTAATCTCTGGGCCCAAAATCTCCTTCCTTCGCGATCATATAGTAATCCTAAGTCAGCTTTCAGCGAGATTAGTAAGCGTATTTTATGACATTCTCCAATACTTAGGGAAACATTTCATTGAAATCTGAGAAAGAAGCGATGGAATCTCTTCACTGTCGCAGACTACACTTAACTGTGTGTATAGGATTAGGAGGACGTGCTTTGTCGCAGGTGAGCGTTTCTTCCGTGACGTTGTCCTAAACATCAGTCCGCATATGCCCTATCCTGACTTATATAAAGCGCTTGCGGTATCGTGTGTCGTGTGGTCTGTGTTCGTCGTTCTGTATGTCTGTCACGAAATTCCCTAGCTCCTCAGCGATCCACCTGGAGGAACCAGGTCAAGTGTGGGATGGAGTGGACAGGGTCCCACGTAATTCACAAAACACACATCAGCTAAGCGGAGCCCGCCCACAGACGGGCGCTGGCGTGCGTCGAATGAATTGTACCAAAGACCAAGATTTTGATTTCAGTGACAAAACGACCTCGAAAACGGCCAAAAGTGGGTTAAGGCTGTACATTTGTAAGTCACATCGAATTAGGAGACCTACCCCCGGTGGCGGGGCGATTCTCTGAAAAAGCAGTGCTTTTTGAAAATTTCATAACTCGGTTGGGAGAAGCCTACAGAACAGAAAACAATTTGGTGGTAAGGAGCAATGTCTAAAGTGTTCCCTGCTACATGACATGGGCGGAGGCCTGCCCAGAATAGGCGAGGCGCGCTCTGAAGTGTATAGCATTTTCTACAAGCCTCATAAATTCGGGTCGGGGAAGTCTTAAAAGAGCCGGAAAAAGGTGGATAGAGTGTATGGAGGAGTGGAGGCAGCTGTCAAATGTGGGCGGGGCCTTGACCAAACGTGGGCGGAGTTTGCGGACGAAAAATCATAATCGTCTCCAAAGCAGTCCCGGAGGCCGGGAAAAGTGATGGACGGAGGGGGTGGAGGAGTGGAGGCCAAGCTTGTCTATTGTTGGGCGGGGCTTGGCCAAAGTGGGCGGAGTTTGCGACGAAAATTCATTACTCGGCTCCAAGAGTTTCAGGAGGCTGGGAAAAAGGTAGATAGAGGTGGGTGGAGGAGTGGAGGTCAACGGCCAATGGTAGACGGGGCTTGGCCAAAGTGGGCGGAGTTTGCGACGAAAATTCATTACTCGGCTCCAAGAGTTTCAGGAGGCTGGGAAAAAGGTAGATAGAGGTGGGTGGAGGAGCGGAGGTCAACGGCCAATGGTAGACGGGGCTTGGCCAAAGTGGGCGGAGTTTGCGACGAAAATTCATTACTCGGCTCCAAGAGTTTCAGGAGGCTGGGAAAAAGGGAGTAGAGATCGGCGAAGGAGAGGAGATCAAATGCAATTAGTGGGTAGAGCACGCAACTAAGTGGGCGGAGTTTGCCAAAAGTGTAGTAATTTGGCTCCAAGAGGTCCCAGAGACCGGTGAAAGGGGGTAGAGGTCGGCGAAAGGAAGGGGGCCAAATGCTATTGGTGTGCAGGACACGCACCGAAGTAGACGGAGTTCGCCACGAGATTTATTGTCCGGAAGCAGTCTGGAGACCGAGAAAAAGAGGATAATGGTTGACGAAGAAAGAGCGGATAGAATTTAGCGAGAATTCAGATATTCGTATTGTATCAAGCCAAGTTTGAAATTTCGTCGCACCATCAAAATTCGCCGCAGATCTGTGTTGCGCGCGCAATGCGTGCGGCGCCAACTGGTAAAAAGATAACGCCTTTGCCTTTTTCGACGAATTTGCGAATCTGAGACACACATTACTCGATTCTCTATGAAAAATACCATCGAATGGTAAACAATACATCTGGCAATGGAAATACTGTTCAACCCATTGCGTACAGCGTGCTGGACATGGTGAAGCACGGGATTAAAAGGGTATTCTCAAAATTTTCTCGTGCTTTGATCTTATAGTAATGAAGAACTGAATCCGGAGAATAAAATACAGACGTTGACTGCAATGCGGAGAAATTCCTGTGATAAACTCTAGTCGCACCCTCCCAATTTTCCCGCCAAATTGTAGTAAAAGTGAAAGAGCGGCTATGCGATAACTTCAAGCATATAAAACAATCAAAGCGACTACATTTTAATATTTTGATCGCTTTTTCTTCCTTAGTTAAAATCCTAATGAACATTTCCAATTCTGTCGCACTTCCAGTTACCCTGATCCCTAGACCATGCGATAATAACTGAATCCAGTGAACAAAAATAATCATGAAATACTGTAAACGTTTAAGATATATGTACGGTGCTTATACAATAAATGTTTACGATATGAGTGAAAGTTTTAGGCCAATGTCAGACTTTGCGAATCGCACGATTCGCTACTAGCGATCGGCCTTATATGGATCGCGCAGCACGCGGTGGGGGTCTAAATAGGCGCCGGCCACACGCGCCGGCCAGCCAAAAAAAACGCCGCAGTACGCAATGGGTCAATCACAGTGTTTTGCCTTCTTACTGCCTGCCGACTTCCCAACTCTGGACGGAGACGTGTGATCCACGTATGCGGTGCGACAGCTCAGCTGGCAGCCAATTGCAGTCGGCTATAATTGGCGGGCAGCCCGACCAATACTCCGCTATGGCCGTTCCACGAGCGTGGGAACAGCGTCACGCACCTCGCACGCGGAACACGTGCGGCCGTCAGAGCTGGGAAGTCGGCCGGTAATAGAAAGGTAGAAAACGGAGAGAAAACAATATTTCAAAATGTGCTGTATAACGTGCGGTAGTATTTTCCATGACAAAACGACCATGTGTGCGCTTCGAAATGAGATTGAAATCGTGGGAACTTGAAAAAAATATTCAACTTTATTGGACCTCTTGAAATGCGAAGACTGTCGAGGTGAATGTTAGGGATGAAATGCGCGATTCTCTGCAGCTAGCAAATCAATGTAGTGGACAGAGTCGAGTACGTGCGCATTCTGGTGCAACTCTTGAAGCCCGTCTTGTAGAACAATCAAGCCTTACTAGTGTGCTTATGTACGCATCACATCCAATCAGGCTAAAGTGCATGGCGCAATTCTATATGAAGCCTGTGTCCCGTCTAGGGCGAAAATTTTGTTCACAACCCAGCATTCTTGGAAATCTATATGAAGCTTTTTATATTTGAAAAAATGTTCTAATAGTATCCGACAGGCTGAGTTCGAGGATGTCCTCAGATTTTGAAAAGTCAATTTTATCACATTGCGTAAAGCGATTTCAAACAAAAGATCATAGTTTAAGCTGATTTCCTTGTTATTTTTCAATGCTGCTGAGCTTTTGCACTCATTTTTAGAGCCACGATACAATTAGTATTATCACAGATAAGATTGTTGATAGACTAATGATAATGTATTTTCTTGAAACATTAACACATTGGCGACCAAGCAATTTTTGGGTGTTCCCGAAAATTGCGTCCAATGCTGGAACGCTTCTATACGGTGTACATACCAAATCAATGAGAACATAATGCGGAAACTGCTGAAACATCATTTTCTCGTACCAATACTTTATGGCTGCAAACCAAGCAAAAATCTCCCCATCCTGCGAAGACGAAACTTCGGAATGCTCTCGGAAAATCCCAATTTTCCACCGTAGAATCACAAATGAGGTTGAACACAAATCTCTTTTTGCCAATTGTTGTATCATTGAGCTAGCTAATAACAAACAAAAAGACAGCTTTCTACATCAAGAAAGAACAACCTTATCACTGAAGAAGCAATTCCAAGCACTTCTTCTGTAAAACTTTCACTGTGAAAGCCGATCAAAGAACGTGGCCAATACAAGTTTTACAAGTTTTACTCCGGGTTAATATAGCACCGCTCAAAATTTGGAATATGCGCAAAGGAGTAAAATTCGAAGGGTGTCGCCGGGCATCGGGCGACATTGTCGCCAATGTGTTAACATGGTACGGATATACTCCTATAACGGCGGCCCGCAATGTGTTAAACCGAGTTAGAACGAATTCAAGATATAACCGCAAAATTGTGGAATTCGAGTGAATTTTCGATTTCTTACGGCAAGTACTGTGCAGTTTCCATTGAAACATGATGCTAATAGCGTTTATCCCGTGCGCAGCCAGTCGTCAAGTCATTTTTTCACTGTTCCGTAAAAGCTGACAACGTTTAGGTGGGCTCAGGAATTGTTCAAAAAAGAGCCCTGACTAGCTGACCGCCCGAGTTGAGCTGATGCCCTGACCACATTTGAACTTAAGTTCTGAAAATCATGCGTTTACTCAGCACTTAAAAAAAATCTCGGGGCTGGCCAGAACTCTCATTGAGGGGTAGCTCAACGTCTGAAGAAAATCGTAACGATGTGCCACGGAGAAGCTTGACCCTGCACTTCGGGCACCATGGACGCAATTAAGAAAAACTATTAAGGATTGCTCGTCAATTTTATGGATATAGATTTAGACGACCATTGATGAAGGAACGTTCTTAAGATTTCATAGTTATGTTGAAAGAAAAAGCAAAATAGCACAGTGTGGCAGGAATCAAACCCGCCGCACCTGCGCTCCAAACAATACCGCCACCACCTGCGTCACCGAAGCAGACTATTTGAGTGCTTCGCGTCATTTATTATGACGCCTACATGTGATTGTAGAAAGACACTGGGTGGAGAGAAACATCCATGACTCCTTTCAGAGGAGAGTTTAGCTGATGATAAAAGCAGATCTGAGCTCAACATCTGAGGATGCGTATGAGAATGCACACCTCATTTCATTTGGCCAGCTTGATCTCACGATCTTTCTGGTGAGACCAATATTCGAATCCAATGAACAGTCGCACAACGGCTGTTTCTTGAATATCGACCGTGACTTATAGCAATTCTCAGTTTGCTCTGAAGTCTTTTTTACGCTTAAAGCAGTTTAGCTGCGAAAAAGTCTCGCGTCATATACCGCAATTTTCACAAAGGTTAATCCTTTGAAAATACTCAAGCAATTACTGGAATGTAACGTTTTCGCCATTTCATCGAAACGAATCTTGCTGCAAAAATCACACTCACCTACAATCACACCCTAACACCGGACACTCGTCCTCTTTTTCAAACCAAGAGATCACGTGTTTCATATGCCCTCCATGACTGCACATCTGTAAATAAGCAAACTTAAATCGACCCTTGAAACACATGCAGCAAAAAGTAGCAGGATTCACATGATAAGGTTTCTTAGGATGGCTTTCGCAAATGGAAATGGCGAGGAACTATCACAGCTTCCTTCTATGAAAGTAGGACGCATATTTTTGGGAAAAAAGAACCTCCGAAAATTCTAAGTTGGCCATCTATATGAGGTAGGGCGACCGCTAAGTGAATGACGGCAAGACAACCTACCAAGCAAGTGGAGAACATCATCGAAAATGATCGCGCCGGATGATCATAGTCATTCACCGGCGTGCCATAAGACAGTCCACAAAGAGAACACCGAGGATAAGATTTGCGGCATTGCGGACATGCACTATCCGGAGGTCGCTTTATCTAAAATCACAGTTTAAAGGCAAGCTCTGGAATCAAATGAGGAAATCCTCTGTTAATATATGAAATCTTGGGTGTTAAGTAAATCGAACTTGAAGAAAAAAGCAGGAAATACCCCTGAAAGTCCAAAGTCATAACTTCCTCCTCTTTAGTTACTTACAAACCGGGGCTGGAAGCATTACGTGTTTGACCGTGTTTACAGCAACTGCTAGCTTCATGCCAACAACCGACAATGCCACAAAAACTCAGCAATAAATCTGATTGTCTCTAATTAGCCTATTTTTCTATCTGTGTTTTTTTGTTTGCTTCCTCTTATAAAAACTTGATTCTGCCTAGACCGTTTTCAAACTCAAGTGCCTATATTCCCTTTACGCTCCTCCTTTACACTAAAACACTGTGAACCTCTTGGCTGACAAGCTCATGCGCCTCGTCTTGTGGCTCGCAGATAGGCTAGTGGACTCAACTCAGGTTATTGGCTTACTTACTGGTTTTGTTACTGACATTTTTATAGCATCGTTGTAATTTTTAACTTAACACATTGACGACAACGCGGGGGATATATATCCCGCGCATTGCAGGCCGTGTCGGACCGTGCGGGGGATATATCCCCCGCACCCATTACACTAATTTTTTCGCGCACGCCTGGTTCTTCTAGAAGTTTCTTGTAATTATTGAATGGAGGAGACCTTGAACCTAAAAAAAAAACAAAAAAAAAACAATAATAGGTCCATAAGAATAGGTCACGTACGCGTTCAAAAGGTTGGGGAGTATTTGAACATGAAGAAATCTTCAGCCTAATAAATTTTTCGGTTTACTTTTCTTCCTATGAATGTGAAGGTTAATTTTTAGTAGTAGAAGTAGATACGGTACCTTAGAGATGACAATATATGTGTTTTGATTAAAAATCAACTCAAAATTGCCTTTGAAGGTTCATGGCAGCTTGTTCTAAGAATATCACTTTTCATTTGTATTTCCATGTCTTTCAATAGAAATTCCGCTACTGTACCTCCGAGTAGGTTGGGCTCATTACAATATATTGATCTGGCCTTGTATTGATCATTATTTTGTTTTTATCACTCAAAATTTGCTTGAACAGCCTGAGGCGGCGCGCTCGCAGAAACGCCGTGGTCCCACGTGGCAAAAGTGCCAAAACTCGCGTTGTCGTCAACGTGTTAAAGTACTTTAAATTTCACATACTTTGTTCATGGGTGTTCAAGCACAATTAAATAAATAAATAATAAAAACTTGATTCTGGCTACAGTGAATCACAACGTTCCCGATAATGGTTGTAAGATAGGTTTTGATATTGAAGTTGGCAGATGAAATGCATTAAATATCTGCTACACCTTCCAAACAACAACTTAACATCTAGTGTTCAGATGGTTGTTTGGAAGGTCACGTCGAATGGTGAGCAGCCTCAAGCGATTGGGGCGGCGTCATTGCTCCGTTTTGACTTTAACACGTTGACGACATCGCGCGTTTTGGCATTTTTGGCCGCGTGGGACCAGAGCGGTTCTGCGAGCGCCGCCGCCTCACAACAAGCAATACATCGATGCAACAAAATGTTTCCACTGATATGCAGTGTGTCAAAATTATTGGAAGGTACACATGTGAAAGTGCGGTCGAATGATGTGTTACAACATTGAAAAGGCAAGTTTCACTTACTTTTGCTTTAGTGATTTCAAAATTATTTTGGACGTGGTTGTTTCGGTAAAAGCACATATCTTGCCACAAGAGTTGCTTTGTACTCACTTATAATAATCTTTTTTATCTACATGTTCGTGTTAATGAAGAGGAAATGAGGAATGAACTGAACGTATATTTTCGTCCGGTCCGAAAAACCTCTGCCAAACTAAAGAATATTTGATCATTCTATATGCCGCTTGGTTCTTGGCTATGTTGTGGTATGGCCTAAAAATGAACACAAAAAACCCCGGAAGAAATGGCGCGTTCAAGAAAACTGAATGTAAAGGGTGTGGCAACTATGGTTGCCACAATGTCCATTGCGGCGTGAAAAACGCGGCAAACCTGTTGCTGCGCTGTCGTCAAGGTGTTAAACCACCTCGCCGCTTCTGCACATGCTCAGCGCATGCGTGCCACGGCGTATTTGACGTAGAAAACTAAATTTCGACCAGAAATTCGAACTGTGCCTTTACCCATTTACTGCTACCTCATGAGCTTTTGTGAAGAGAACATCTGACAACTAGCGGATTTGAGAAAAAAAAGGCAAGAGTTCTCAACACCACTTGGTAACACTCCTTTGTTAAACTGAGAACAATGATATAATCTTAGGACACCTTACATGGCCTGTTACAGCTTACATTACAGTAAAGAGTGAATAGGAAGATTATAAATTCACATTACAATACAATACAGTACATGGCAGTTAGGTGACAACTTAACACATTATCTACCAGGCTATTTTTGTAACGTCAAACGGCGTCATTCTTCTCTACTGCCGAGAACTTATTAAATTTCAGTAGGTCAACTACAGTTTTGCGATGGCATGCTGATCAAATCTCGAAAATGACCCTGTCATTGCCTGGCGGACAATTCTGTAGTAAGTTTAGCTCCGAGTATGCGAGTTTCCCCCAACTAGCGCAGCGAACCTAAGATGATGTCTTCAGGAAATTAACTCTCGCCTGGTCGCCGTGGTCGTTAGAGACGTTATGGGCAGACTTCAGGTATCGAGAACGAGGAAGAAGGAGATCGCTGTCAGTTTCCATACAGACCTTTACCGATCGAAGACAATACAGGATGTGGTTCCGCGGAAAGGCGGGAGATGGTACAAAACGACTTTCGGTGAAGCGGGGAAAGCCACACGGACTACATCATATCTCAGTGGACTTTTTGTCGGCGTCCTGACATGAACCACTGCCCCATCCCAGCCATACAAGCTGTTCACGAGGATCACTCTAAACAGCCTCGAGAGACAACTGGGCGGCTACCAACCAGTAGTATAGGCCGGGTCCTTGAGGGCTTCTGTTGCACGAACCATATCCGAATCATCGCGCAGCCGACTGACCGGACCGGAAATACCAGAAAAACCACCAGGCATCTGACAGTGTAAAGCTAAACTGCGTAAGGAATGCACTATGCCATGCATGCGTCGACCCATACCACATCAACGTGCTGGAACAGCTCAACACGGACACATTCACTACCATCCGCATGTTCCAGCAAGAGCTGGGCAAAATAAAACTGTAAAAGGGTTGATACGACCCCTATTCGAAACCCACGCGATGCTACAATTGGATTGAGACGATAGATGCATCATCATCGAGAATAAGGAGCTTTCCAACTTGCGCTTCGCAGGCGACATGTCCTCATGAGTCAGAGTCAAAAAGTGTTACAGCAAATGAGGGAGGAGTTGGAAAACGTTGGCAGAGCCACTAGCCACAGATAAAGTGGAGCAAGACCAAGGTCATACTCCAGTTTATCTGAGCATAACGAATAAGCGAATGTATCACCTATCACGCTGCACTGGACAAATGCTATGTCTACCTTGGCGACAATCTCCATAGACCACAACTTGAGCGCAGAGATCATAAGGAGATGCGCATGGGTGGCAGTGGGAAGCACCAAAGAGGCGGCCCAGGCCATCTCGGACAAGAGGATACGTGCTGGCCTACACGATTTTACGATGCAGCCCACACCCTGTTACGCATCCAAGACGTGGGCAGAGAACAAAGCGTCTCTAATGATGATGACATGCACATGACGAGCACTGGAGTCGAGTCTGTGAACATCATCCGCAAGGACAGAAAAGCTGAAAGTTGCGCTGAACAGACATGAGCTCAATGTACGGCATCGGTGACACCGCAATGTATACGTGAAACCCAAAGAAACGCTAGACCGGTCACGTGGTCAGATGTACGAACGCTAGGTGGACCAGCCACTTACGTCCTATTAACCACGAAACGTTAACCGCATACGTGGCCACCCTCCCACGTGATGGAGAGACTCCCTGAAGATCCAAGGAACTGGGCCAATCGACCCGAAGCTGCTCAAATCATCAAAAATGAAAAAAGCGCGTGCTCGTGGATGTTGATGTTCGGCCAACAAATAAATCAAGAATCCAAGTTAGTAAGTAAACAGCAATGTAACTTTCTCCACGGAGGCGTGCTCTTATTCTTACAGACTACTAAAAGTCTAGTTGGCGGAGTTTGCTTCCGGGCTATAAGTCGGCTCCTAGAAATTCCGGGAAAAGTGGATAGCGGCTGGCACAGGGATATGAGTCAACTGCCGTTGGCGGGCGGGGCAGAGTCCAGTAGTGCTTACATATGTGGTTCAAATAAAGCCCTAGCTGTCCTCACGATTCACTATTTTCGCCAGCAGATTCTCCCGTTGCAAGGAAAAGCGCGGACTCAGACACGGCAATTCGGTATAACACATAGCCCTATGAAGAGATCGTGGAGATTCTCCACAACCATCGGATGAGTGCAGCGCAGCGCCTACAGCAAGTATAATAGTGATCGGTCATCACAATCGATCACTACATTGATCCTTTGAATAAAATTCTCCACTCGCTGAGCTCTACGAAAAACCGTACTATGGCAAGTTCTGAAAAGAGGGCACTTCAAGATGACCCCACATCCGCTGGTATGCATGTAGATAGAGGACAGTTAAAGGCAGCTCTGATCATTCAGCACTGCATAACTTGGAATGTGAGGAAAGTCACAAAGTTTGAATTTTCGTATCGAAAGCGGATTATAGTTATCACTCAACCTAATACAGAATAGACTTCACACCTTCAAGGTACTTGATCTTTTTATGAGCCGACGACGTCGTCTGTTTACTTCTTCTTACAGAATAAAGCTGGCACCCATGTGGGTTACTCAACAATCACACTCCTAAGCCAGATATTTAGAACAGGGTAGTCTGCAGTCTATGTCGCATTTCGATGGGCATTGTTTGGAATATCTTTGTTAAGGCTATTTATAATAACCGCCAGGTAGGAAGTACACCGATGGATAATTGCTTTCTCGATGCGGTATGCTACGGGTGATAGGCATTCGAAAAGGAGGACCATAGATCATCCTTTTAGTTTGCCATCATTTTGACAAATTGTTCTTTTTCGCAGGATGAGCCGGTAATTGGGAAATGTTGTAAAATACTAAAAAAAAATTGTAAAAATAATCTAAAGGAAAATGTACTCTTGCCATGGAGCAGGAGAGTAATTTGTAATAGAAGATCTGTTGGAGATGCTAAAAATGTTTGCTGTAGTAGAAATGGCAAGTCTAAGGGTTACTTAATAATAAAAAAACGGTCTGTATCTCTCCTAGGACCTCCGACGACAAACTAAAGTGGTTCAACGGCGAAACAATTGAAGCAGTTATTTCATATTAGCGGAGTAAAAGCGGTCAGTAATGAAACTGTGGGTGGTGAGTGGGCCGCAAAGGAAAAAGGAAGCAAGGAAAACTGCCAGTGAAGCTTCAAACAATGAATCCCCCTCTTCCCCCTTGAAATAAGGAGGGTGGCGATGACTGTCCGAACCAACCTGCTCCAGCAGCATTTACTGCGGCTCGTGCCAGCAAGGAATGCTGTTGCAATCACATATGCGCCAATACAAACAAAAAAACACGGTAAACTTTTGGACAATTTAAGCATGTAAAACCAAACAAAAAGCAGTTGGCATTCCTTGAATCGCGGAAAGTTTATACGACATCGCACAAGAACCACGCACTAGCCGCGCAATCGCACAAGCACCACACCAATCATGCGATCTCTCTCGCTAGCAAATGGGCGGAAAAATAGAAAAGGCGAAACAATGGAGTTGACACATGTTCAAGTCACTTCAAGCGGCTTCCCAAATTGAGCTGTCCTAATCAGCGACACTTCTCATGTTGAGACTAGAGCGCAGGCATCTTTTTCACCCCATTGTCTCAAAAGCACGGATCCTACTGGGACTGCTGCTTTGAGAAGATTTCTCATTTCCATTATGTGTAGAAGTTGTTCAGTGTTGTAGAACTTTGCGACACTGTAACATAAAGTGCTCGCTGGGGGGTTCAAAATCTGTGCGAAATTATTTTTACCACTGGCTCACTCTGTCCAAAAGACGTGGCACTGTCTGGCCACAGCGTCGACATCGTGCCAAGTAACCGGCGTCACGAGAAAAAAAACTAGGCAAAAGACAAAGCAATAGAACAGGGTGAATATCGCTTGAGGATTCCTTCAACGACACGTCGAGGGTCCTCTTCCCGGTCAGACACGATCTCTCGCGCGGACATTCAAACTCGCCATGAGTGTGCCGTCTGTGCTCTCCGCGCGGATGTTCACCCTCGGCACTACTCTCACATGGTGGAGAGCCATGGTCGAGGAAATCCTCGACCGTTATTCACCCTGCAATAGAAGCAGTATTGATTTATATTCACACAGACCTCAGCTTCAGTGCCACCGTCAACTCCATTATAATCATAATAGGATTCAGCTGTTGGCGTTGCCGACATGGTGCTCGATTCCGAGTCCGACTGTCCTACTGATGATAACGAGAACGACATTGAAGCCATGTTACTACTGACGGAACCGGAGGACCGGCTTGGACCCGTTCTTGTGACAGCCGGCCGCGATCTTACTTGTGAGATCTGATCATTTATCATCGACTCAGCATTATGTAAGGCTGCCTCGTAACTAGAACCACAGAATGTGCAGGAAATGTCAACCTGCAAAAAATATCGATGAACCAACAAAAGATGAATCAGTACCTAGGGTTGACAGAAACAATACCCACTGTTGTCTTAAAATCCGGCCAATAAATCTGTGGCACTAGATTTAAGAGCTTCCTCCGGAAGCAAAACCGCTCCATGCGTTGTAGTATGAAGGAGTACCGGCACAATTCGGCTCGAGCAAGGTGCAAGAAATCTGGCCTGAAAACAAAACAAAAAGCGATTGGGTAGGTAAAAACCCAGGGAAGTGCATGAAAGCGTACATATCCCTAGTGACGTGTAGGTGACTTGTGGGAAACATAGTGAATAGAGACGGGATGTCGATAGCAGATGGACCTTTCAGGCTTTCCATATCGATGTCAGACTTGGAGCAATCGTCTGATTCACTCTGAAAATTACAATCTCAGAAAAACACACAAAGTTGTCGATAGATTGATCAAAAAAACGCCAAAAACGAATCCGCCACTTTATGGGCTGGACAACATATGACATTAACTGAAGGCGTACTGTCAATATAAGCTGAATTTAAGTTGCTTTATGGATTTCTGAATCCTTTATGATTTTAGCTTGTAATGATCATGTTTCTGAGAAGCCCGCTCACTCAAATACAGGAGGAGGCAAAAAAGTCTTTTCCCTCCACATTCAGAATCCAAATTCTTCTTCTTCTTTCCTCCCGCATTAGTCCGGCGCAGTCGCAGGATCCGCTGTCTTTGTCAGCAGTCGCCATGTTGTTCTATCCAGGGCATCTTCTGCCGTGAGCCCCACCTCAGTGAGGTCCTTCTTGATGACGTCTGTCCACCTCTTCTTTGGGGCTCCTCGCAGCCGCTTGCCTTGTGCCTCGGAGTCCAGTGCTGTTCTTATCGGATGATCCTGTGGCCTCCTCAGCACGTGCCCATACCATCGCAGTCGTTGGTCCCTCACCTTCAGCGGACAGGAGCAGTCTTAATGACCGCTCTGAAATCTTCGTTTCTACCCTGTCCAGTCGCGTCCAGCCGCAGGCCCATCTCACAATCCTCATTTCAGCGGAAAGAAGCTGCCTTTCATGATTCTTGTTCAGGGGACAGCACACGCTGCCGTATAGCATCGCAGGCCTTACCACTGTCCGGTACACCTTCCCCTTGAGCGTCCTGGAGCACCTTCGGTCGCTGAGGATCCCCCTGAATTTTCTCCACTTCATTCAGGCCACGTTGAATCATGCCTTGACTGCTTGATCCACACTTCCGTCGGTAGCTAGAGCGATCCCAATGTATCAAAAGTCCTCCACCCTTTCGATGCATTCCCCACTCCCGTCAATCAGCTCTGTACCCTCTTCAGAGCTCAGAAACTTGGCCTTCTTGACATTCAGCCAGAGCCCGCCTTCTGCCAGGAAATTCTGCCATTTCTGCACCTTAGCCTGTAGTTCTTCTCTGCTCTCCGCTATCAAGGCTATGTCGTCAGCGGAGAGGGTGGTCTTTAGTGGTCCTTCCATGAGGCCGTCCACAATGGCATCTAGCGTTAGGAGGAACAGGAAGGGGCTCAGTGCTAATCCCTGGTGCACCCCGACCGTGACGTTTACCACTTTTGTCAGGCCGTACGGTATAGTTACCTTAGTCCCTCGTACATGTCCCTCACCAGAGATGAGGTGTTCTGGCATATTTCGTTCCCTGAGCGACCTCCACAGCACGCTCGCGGTAGCCCGTCGAACGCCTTTTCTAGGTCGAGGAAGGCTAGGTAGCAAGGTCGGCGCTTCTCTCTATACTTTTCCATTACTTGCCTGGCGATGAAGAGGCACCCGTTGTGGATCTTCCAGGCATAAACTCGTACTGCTCCTGGGAGATCGGGACCGGCTCCCTTAGTTCGACCCGAGCCGTTCGTACAACCTCATGGTATGCGCAGTTAACTTGATCCCGCGGTAGTTGGAGCAGTCCATTGTGTCAGCTTTCTGCTTGAAGAAACGATAGTGCCTGTTCCCAAGACATCCGGCATCCTTCCTTCCGCAGTTACCGTGTTCAGGAATCGGGTGAGCCATCTTCCGTACTCTCCGAGCGCCTTCCACGCCTCGACTGGCACCCCATCTGGACCCACTGCTTTCCCAACCTTCGTCTTTCCTACTTCACCGCGGACCTCGCCCTCTGTCCACAACGAGATGGGGCCGGCCGTTGCCTCTGCTTGCGAGTTACCTTTGTGAGGGGACTCCTCATTCAGTAGTGCACTGTAGTGCTTTTCACCTCCTCTTGACCTCAGCCGGCTTCGGTGCAGCTTCCACCATCGAATTCTCCGCTCATTTCTTAACCTAGCCCTCTTTTGGAGGCTTATGGTGATGTCTGCCAGGAGGGCTTGTGCTGGAAGCCAGTTCTTCGTCGGGGAGTACTTTAATATCCTTCACAGTTTTGAGTGATGATCATCTTACCAGCACATGATCGATTTCCGTTTGCCTTACTCCACTGCCGTACGTTACTTTCTGAGTCTCCCTTTTCGCGAAGAACGTGCTGCAGACTAGCAAGGCGTGTGTCCAGATCCAGAACCCTCTCTCCCTCAGCGCTTCGTTCCTATCCCCCTGCCTCCGTGGACCCTTTCTAGGTCTCTACTGCCACTGCCGACGTGACCATTAAGGTCACCTGCTATGGTGAGGTAAACCTTCCGGAACCGATTTTATGGCCTAGTCCACGCTTGGATAGAGCCCGTCCTTCTCATTCTCGGGGCATCCGGCTTGTGGTGCGTACACGGAAAGTATGGTCCAGTACTTCTTCTTCGTGTCTATCCTCACAGCCATGATCCAATCGCTGATCCTGTTCAGAGCGAAGACATAGTCCTTGAGCGACTTCGCTACCGCTATGGCCACGCCATTCCGCTTGGTGTCTCCTCCACTGTAGTAGAGCTTGACACCTTCCCCAATCCACAGAACTCGGACGAGGGTTCTGCGCGCCACTTCCTGGTTACGTCCTAGCACCACTAACACTGATACTTTTGCGACTTTCAGTCATGATTGGTGTGAGGAGTGTTCATCAGTCGGCCTGTCAACCTGGGCCAGACGCTGGTAGTAGAACCATCTTCGCAATATTTGCAAGGCATGGTTGACCTCGGCACGGATCGAACTCGCGGTTTGCAGACATGAGCCTAACCTCTTAACCACTCGGCTATCCCTGCCTCAAAACTGGGGAAATAATTACAGGCTGGAATAAGAACAGTCAAAACGGAAATAATTACAGGTTGCAAAACCAAACCGAATGAGCCCAACTGAAAAGTTAAGACACATTCTTATTTGTCAAAATGTTACGTATTCTTCCACACCAACGAATCAAAAGATTTTCCACGGAATCATGGTTCACGATACGAGTCCAACGAGGTCGTCAGGTACCAAAGACCATTGTGACGTCCTTGAAACGCAGATGGAGATCTGACAAGGGAAGGATACCAAGTCGAAGTGGCCGTCCGTAACGAAACCTATACTCAGAGATGTATTTTCGGACGCTGATCTCAAATCCACTTTCCAAATCTGCGAAACGATTATCTAAAAAAAGTTACGGGGTTGTTTCAAATAAATGTTCATTACAAGAGGCGCCTTCAATGGAGGGCCGTCAGCGACGTCCTGGCCGAGTGGTAGCGGTGGCGCCTCATGCTGGTGAGACTATGGTTCGGTTCTGGGTGAAGTCCAGATTTTTGCTTTTATCAATTGCCTGTTTTCAGCCGAAAAGAACCTTTAGTGTGGAAATTAACACAATGTACAAAGCAGTCACTTGTTTGGGGGCTCACTTCAAGCATAAATCGCTTTCTTCACGAAGTTTTCGATCAATTATTCTACAGGTGTCGAGATGTTGCCACGTCACCAGAGATGACGTCATTTCCGGTGAGAACTATGAGTAGTATGAGCCGTAGAGATACCACTATCAAATCAATTGTGTCTTACACTGAATATGTTCTGTCCCCAAGTTGTGGTGTCACACTTACTGAAGAACTTTGGTTCTTGTGACATTGAGCGTAGCCCATCCAGGATGGAGCAGAAGGTGATAGACAGCTTCACGCCAATCTTGAGAGAAGCCGTGCTTGACAATCTGATTGTCGAATGCACCTCGACACCTGTAGAATAATTGATCGAAAACTTCGTGAAGAAAGCGATATGCTTGAAGTGAGCCCCAAACAAGTGACTGCTTTGTACATTGTGTTGATTTCCACACTAAAGGTTCTTTTGGGCTGAAAAAGGCATAATTGATAGAAGCAAAAATTTGGACTTCACCAAGACAAGAACCATAGTCTCACCACCATGAGACACTACCACTCGGCCAGGACGTCGCTGACAGCTCTCCATTGAAGGCGCCTCTTGTAATGAACATTCATTTGAAACAACCCCCGTAACTTTTTTCAGAGAATCGTTTCGCAGATTTGGAAAGTGGATTCGAGATCAGCGTCCGAAAATACATCTCTGGTGTAGGTTTCATTACGGACGGCCACTTCGACTTGGTATCCTTCCCTTGTGAGAATGGCTTCGGAACTGGATACCCGCGGAAAACATCGTGCTTGTTTATGACGAAACACTATACATATGACTGGTCCACTATGAGTGCTGCTTGTTGGTCACACAGTTACAGCTGAACCCTACACACAACAGTCAGCCCGCGTTGGCTAAGCGCTGCGTCGTCAATTGGGAAATCTGGCCATTGTGAAACTATGGCACTATAACGCAGAAACACATGTCGCGAAAAATACGCTACAAAAAATCGGGGAGTTAGGCTAGGACGTGGTACCTTCTGCGCCATATAGCACAGATCCGGCGCCGTCCACCTATCACTGAGCCAGGCCAATGCCGCGCTCCTTAGCAGCAAATTAATTCAGTAACCGCGACATCGGCAAAATTTGAATACCTAACTTTTTCGAGTCGTATCTGAAAGAGTTCTACGAGATAGGCCCCTATTAAATACAGGTTAAAGAACCGGGGATCGACATGAAGCTATACCTCGTCAACTACAGGATTGTCCTCTTCTAAACACCCGCCAGCAACGACAAGATGGGAGAACACCTGACAATCCTGGGTTGCATACAGAAATCTGTAAAGAAGCTTTTTTTTAAGATTGGAAGAACACATGTTCCCCCTACGAACCACTCACTCAGATAGAACATGCAGTGAGTCCGGATGGCGACCAAGCCCAACGAACTGTAAACGATCCATACCAACGCTCTGAAAATACAGACTGAACAAAAGTAAAAAAAAATTTAGTCAAATAAGAAGTCCACCTGCTGAAATAGAAAATGGAAGGCTTCCTTCATCTTAGGCGAGCTCAAGAGGTTTACACACCATGCAATTTTGAGACCAAGGGGCATCGCCTGAACAACGATAAAAAACAACTAAAAAAAACTTCTATCAATCAAGCTCGAGTATCAACTAACCGCGCTCTCTAATACAACTTTTGTAAATTTCTCTGGATCAGTAGCTGTTAATTCGCCATGCAAGAGTAACAACATCGGAATGAAAAGCGGATTTAACAGAGGCGATTCTGAAAATTGGAATATTCGTGAATCCGCTACTGCTTATACCTGCGAGGAACGAAATTTAAAACACATGCAGCGCTGAACAATATAGGCGTTCTTGGATCGGCCAGGATGGCCAAGTTGCGGAGGTGCGGCGAAAGCAACGCAACAAGAGGAGTCGAGCGCGAAGCGAAGCCCTAGCAACTCCGCAACATGGGTCCCTACCGCTACTCAGACAGCCACTATGAAAATATGCTTGATCACTCACCACTGTTCTCCTTTACGAAATTTTCAATCTTATCTATAAGACGAAGGCGACGCGCCACATAGTTGGGCGTGGACTTATTCGTTGCACAGGAAATCTTATTCACATACCTAAAATTGTTATCTGGATTTTAATGTGTTGTCACCTATACAAGTTATCGATTAACGAACTCCATTTAAAGCAAGAGATTACGATAAAGTCTGTGTGCAGTATGGAAGAACATGCACAAGTGAGCAGTAGCCAGGGGCCGAAGGAACCGAAATGTGGCCTTTTCGTGGCTAGAGGTGCGCTAGTTGCAGAGCCCTTAAGGCCAATCATTTTTGAGCTCCGCTACCGCCTGTGCTCCGCCTCTCAGCAGCATCGTTGTTCGACTATCATTCTCATAAGGTATTCCACTTTGAGCGCATATCCTATAACTTTCGCATAGAGCGTTATAAAAAAAACATTATGTATGCTGGCATGGTAATTGCCATCGTTACGACATGGGCAAAGTCTTAATTAGTCGCTAGTTCGTCCATTACCGGACGACAACCAGAGAAAGTGGTCCCACTTTGCGTATTTTTGACGAATCTCTTTGCTTTCTTCGCCACTAGGACATTATTCAGCCTCTCCACTTCCACTATGAACCCAACCCAAACCTATCGTAATCTCTCGCTTCAGGAGATGTTTGGAAGAACAAAAGAGTTTATAACAACCTTGACACAATAGTGCTGAAGAAGTAGAAAGCATTCAAGAACGAGCATGGATTGTTCGTAAAAACAGGCTTCCCAAGTTTGTGTCGTATGAACAAAGTGTACTTAAATGGAAAAAGCAGATAAAAACAGTAAATTGCAGCCGAAGAGAAAGGAAGTTACCTCAATAAATCGTATCGTATCACCATTTATGAGACACAAAAATATTATTGGTATCTGTTTCAGTATATCTGTACTGGCCGCAAACTTCTCATCTGACACTATCCTGTCCTCGGTCACAGGCAGACAGAACGGATCCAATATCATTCGGCGAACCGGCGATCGTGCTATCTTTAGAGGAATAAATTTATGCGAAAGGTTCGATGTGAATTGAAAAAAGCACCTTGATAAATGTGAAATGACTAGAATCACAACTCTGCCAGGATACGTCTGCTTCCTTTTCCAGTGTGCTTAACTGCAGAATACCAGGTATTCTACAATAAGTGAGACTAGTTAAGAAATACAGAAACTCGTAAAAATACTTTGACGCTACCCTTTCACGTTTATTTTCGGCATATAGAGACATCCCGCACTGCTCATTGATGTCCTATCAAGACACGACGGTTCGTCCCCATCTGAGGTTGTGTACTCAAAATCGCTTAGTTCCAGGGACTCTGAATTCACACCACTCACATTAGCCAAATAGACCATCAAACAAGAAATAAAGGAATATATTATTCTCGACAGAAAAAAAATATTTGCAATAGAATGGGGGGGGGGCGCTCCGGTGAAGTCCTATAAAGTCATCCGAGATTACGATGGGAAGAGACAGCGCAGCTTTATTGGTGGACTGCCTGTATTCGACACCAGGGTCAACCCTGCGTTGTTACGACTAACAACGGAGGGGGGGGGGTCGTACTCAGTTGAGCTTGGAGGAGGTCGTACTCTCTCGGTGGCCGGCAGTGGGATTCTTGGTAATATCGGATAATAGCCAGCACGTTACGTTTTCGTAAGATGACTGATTACTAGAGCATCTATAAACTACGCTTCCTTCTAAATGAGCTTTCAAATGGATCAGCGTATTAGAAGGGCGCCCAAGGCGTGGCGCGCACCAAGGCAAGGGATGAAGTGCAAGCGCATGGAAGTTACTGGCAGCGAAACCTGAGAAAACCCGCGCTCCGGAAAATGGCTTGAAGAATACCCCTCGAAAAAAGTAAGAACGGGACTAATTTATGAACTGCTGACTTTTCAGGAACGTTTCGGTGCTCGTAAGAAAGTTTAAATCCTGTAGTTTGTCATGCCGTGTTCAGCTTCCCAAATGAATGACTTTGAAGGAAGTTATGATCATTTGAAGGTAAAAAAAGTCGCGGTTCCAGAAAAATAGTAACGCAAACCCCCCAAAAAAGTAAGAACGGGACTAATTTTTGAACTGCTAATCTTGCAGGAACGTTTAGGTGCTCCTTAGAAAGCTTGGATCCTGTAGTTTGTCATACCGTGTTCAGCTTCCCAAAGCAATGATTTTGAACAAAGTTATGATCGTTTAAAGGTTAAAAAGTCGCATTTGCACAGAAAAAAGTAACAACGTACTAGATTTTTACTAAATTAACTTTCGAAGAATTTCTACACATGGTTGGAGAGAGAATAATTTGAATTTTCTAAATCAAATCACTTCGGCGCAAGAGCTCGAATATGAAGGAAGTTATAGCCTTAGAAAAAGGGGTGTAAAAATTGTGTTGCAATTGAAGAACGTGAAGGATTTCAGCATTTCAATTGTAGCGATAATTTTTTCTGACTTCTCACAAGTTTTATCAGGTTATATCGTCAATATTCCGGTCACTGGCTCAGTTTATTTCATCTCCTAGTTTGGTAACCCTTTGGAGTGCACGGATATCTTTGAATGCATCTCGTTTTTTCGTGTTTTGAAGCAGCAATGAATGCCTTTCGTGGATTTTGCTGAAGTTTCATCTTCGATAACTTACGTAGAGATAAATATTGATGGTAAACACTGTCTCTACACAAGTGTCACATACAAGGGGGGTTGTACCAAATAATCCATGTAGGGGGGGGGTCGTAAAAAAGTTCCAAAGAGTAACAACGATAGGGTTGACCCTGTTCGACACAAGAGTGTGTGTTCTGCCAGACCACAGCACGATCATGTTGTATACCCAGACCTAGCCATCCCATTCTGATCACATAAGTAGACCACGATGCGTATAAATTACCTCGATAAGACAGTTGCTTTCGTGCGGAGCTCAGTATCCATTGCATCCACCGCTTAGGTATTTGTTGGGCCAATCCGTGAAAAATTGCTTAACTGTTTAGCTTTCACCTATATTCTGAATATGAACACATTTTTTTACTCTTCAAACTTACACAAAAATGTTTTCCGATCAGCTATCTTGTCCATGCCATTGTGAAGGCGTGACTTCATGGTCTGATACAGATTATACGGAATGGACTGAAAAAGGAAACTACTGAAAATATATTGAAGGCATCGTTCGATGACTTACGTCAAAGGTTTCCCACATTCGAATCTCTTCAAACACCTCCACAAGTTCTGGCTTGATTGAGAATCCTTCATCAGGAGCAATAAACTACAACTGAGAAAGCTCGATTGCAAACCGACCAAAACGGAAGGAAATCATAGAAGGTCACGTACTGGAGCGAAAACGAGCTTGGATCGGGCAGCATGATCTTCTACGAGACACAATATTCCGCTGTATCCTACGGGAGCAAAGTCAAATGAACGAATTTTATGTTGAAGCTAAAACTTGGCATTAACATCGATAGAATGTGAACTCCAAGCAAAATACCAATGAGCCTTTGTGGGAACCTTCCAACAAAGAAACCTTAGAAGCACTTCAGCGGAAAAGATTTTTTTGAAGACTACCCCATATTTATTAAAAAAAATTCTTCCCGGAAAATTGCATCAAAGATCCGGTTTCCGAAGGGAAGCAAACTTATAAAAACCACACTCTAACAATGGATGATAAGTGGGGCGGAGCCGAAGACGGGGAATGGAAAGAAGTCCGCCTTGAGGTGGCTACATATCAGGCGACGCCATGAAAGAATAGGGTTGAAGCGTGCGACTTTGGAGAGTGGAGACAAATTGATTGATGGAATAGAATGTAGTAGAGCGTGAGATGTTAATGCAAAAAGTCAAAAGGCCAAAAAGTTTCTAGTGACGGCACTCCGAGAACTGAGTGGAAGCATTCCCGTCACGGGCATTTGTGACGAATGTTCGGCGGAACTTTGTATGCGTAGCACCTCTTTTGGTTTTTCGAATTTTTTACCAAAACAAATACAATGTTGTTTTTTTTTCGTTTTTATCATGATCGATGGGTTCCAAGCCAGTGAAATATAGGAATAGAATCATGATTTTTTGGAGAAGGATTTCTTCAAGCCATTTGGAAACAAGCCATTGATACTTCAATCACGAGTACCATTAACTCGAAAAAACCAAACAACTAACCTTAATTCTATGGCCATTATCAACTTTTCTGCTTACGAAGGAGTCGCGATTGTCGGAAGAACAAGCCCGCATGAAGTTAGACGCTGATGATTCGCCATTTCGTTCTTGAATTCACAAATAACGAATGGCCTTAATAAACGGAGAATGCTAGGAAATTTATTCTTCACTTACCATTCTTCAACGCAAACCCTACATCCCTCTTCAAGTCACTTGAAGCTTTCGCATCGGTCCAATCCAAACCGAGGCGGTCGAAAATAGAAGACAGTTTCCCTTTATGTGCATTGCAGATGTTCTTGAACTCTACTTCGCAGTCGATTTCTTTATGGGGACCAACGACGTTGTTATCGGTCGCTGCGACTGCACCCACCACATACGACACCGACCTCTGTGTTATGTGGTGTACCGGAGCTTGCTCTGGGACTGGAGTCTGCAATAATTTCGAATCGCGCTTCAAATGAGAAAAACGACGCAGCCAAACGCAGCACATCTACTGAAGAAAAAAGAATTCTTTTCGCAAAAAAAAATCTCTGATATGTCGAGAAGTCCTAAGATATCCTCAAGTTTTGAATGGTCGCTGAATTAATTAGTTGCCCTATAACAACGTACTGAAGCAACGCCCAATAGGGCTGTGAGCATTTTTTTCAAAAGGGGATCGTACCACTGGTCTGTAGTACATGTCCCCCAACTATGAATCTCGCAATCATCCGCATCACATTTTTAAAGGACGAAAGTCGATAAAAAGAATGACCTGATCGTTATCGAGGCTACCGTCATCAATTGGCTTGCCCAGCAAGGTAGAGCTGCTTGATTTTCGCCTCAATTTCGCTAGCAGCATCGAGCGCCGAGTGACTTCATTCTGTAAAGCGGCTTCGAAACAGTAAGCTCACGTACCCTATGCCTTGCAGGCTTCATACTCAAATCATGAAAAGGATCACTCGTGACAATCAAAGATCGCCACTTACTTGAAGTTGCCCACCTCGACAGTCTCAGAGGCAGGGTCAAGCGTGCGTTGAGGAATCCCCAACAGATGACAGGGGGAGAGTCGTACTGGCCCGCTGGGAGGAAGGGTCAGACCGGATCGGCAGTAGGATCATCAGTCTTGGAGGACAAACACCAAGGATGTGATCAATGCTGTGCAAGCTTCGCCAAAGGATTTCCAATAACAATGTTATTCCGTATCGCGGGTAAACGCGATTTTTGTACCTTTATTTTATTTAATAATTAATCAATACTCCAATTTGACATGACTTTGAGTTTTTATGTGGTTCGCTTTCAGCTTCGCTTCTTTCGCTTTTGTAGAAGAAGACGACTGCAGGTGGACGAGGAATTCGCAGCTGTGTTCGCCTATATAATGCGCCATGAATCATACAGTCCAGCGCTTCTTAGTTCGACCGTCGTCAGATCGGCTCGTCAGGATCACCTGCAGCATATCGTCTAGTTCGGCTACGCTATTCGCTTCGAGTTTACCGTGCTAATAAATCTAAATTGCGCATATTTGTTATTCAATACTATCCGCGTGGCAGCAATACCGAGGGCAAGAAGCCTTTACATTCCGCTCACATAAAATTTTTGCGCTTCGAAGGGGTCCGCGTGGTCATTCTTAGCTACATCAGTGATTCATTACGACAAGGTGAAAGAATCCGAAATTCGCATGTCTTTTCTTTTCATTTTGTATATGTGTTTGTCCCGAAGTTAGATTATTATTAGATCTATATGGATATTTTACCATTCAAATATTATTATTGGATCAACAAGGATATTTTATCATTCAAATGAGTCCACCAACATGAAGGGATGTAAAGCACACGGCGCGTCCCAGATTGAGCCCAGTCATTGCGCGCGCTTCAACTACGGCTCTATGAAGAGAAAATCCCAATTCAGGAAAAATCAAGAGGATTCTGAAAGGGTCCGAGCGAAATTGCAGGGAGGAATCCACTATGCAACAAGAAGTGTAGACTTCAGCGAAATCTTCGTCAGCATGTAATTGTAAAAGTTGCGAACCGCTAAACAGTTTACACATTTTGGAGGAAGAAAAGACGTGGATTCCGAATCTGCTCCCACGCTTGCACATAGCTGCCCCTGGAAGGAGCTATAGTCGTCGAAAGAAAGTCAGTGTTGCGAAAAAGTACCTTAAGGCGGTCGGTTCTTGTGCACAAATCCTCAATGTGGCCATTTTTCGAGTTAAAATCCTCAATGTGGCCGTTTTCGAATACCGGACATAAGCAGCTCTAATTACCGTTGAATAGGGCAAATCTTCTAGTTTCGCATACCATATTAACTTTCAAAATTTAACGGCTTTGAAGGAAGTTATGGCTTTGGAAAATATAAAAACTCGCACTCATCATGAATTTTCCTCGTTAATCAATCTGAATTATTTATTTCTCATTGTTTTCGTGACTTCAACGCAAGATAGAAAGATCTCGTTGAGAAACTTCAAATCTGCTTTCAGATTGATAATTCGTTCACTTTGGAGAAAGTTATAATCATGTAAATTCTAAATTTCAATAGCAGATAAGCTGCTCCAAGGCCAACGCCTAGAATCAATCAACGGCTCCATGGAATAGCTCACCGGCGGCGCGGATGCGAGTGAGTGCAGGTGACGTCAATTTGACGTCACAGCAGCGGGGAGGGATTGGGCAAGACAGGCGCCATTACTTTGAACAATACGTATTAGACACTATCGATTCTGACTTCACTGTGCAGTGAGTAGAAGTAATAACGAAGAATGAACATAAAGTAATCAACTTCGACCTAATTGCGCACTCGTTGGGTTTTAAATGCGAAACCGTAATTCCCTCGAATTTGCAAAAATATTCCTAATTTTCGACGGCTAAAATTGTACCCACACACAATACAACCTCTTTGCTCACGGTACTATTGACTGCATCAATTAGTGAATGCTAGTATCCCTTCTATCAGCCAAACGAAGTGACAGCAACACTCCTACCCCGCCCTCTCGTTGCCGTTTTGTCGCAGTTGTGACGTCACCTGCACGCGCTCGCGTCCGCGCCGCGGTGAGCTTATCTCTTCCCCGTCAATCAACACGCAGCTGGCTAAGGCGGTCACAAGGCTTCTGTTAACCAAAAGGTGGATGTATAGGTTGAGAAGCATGCTCTGCGTAGCGCTAAGACTTGATAAGCCTTTCAAAGGAAATAGAGGAAGAGGAGATGCCGTCATAGTATGCTATTTCATAACTAGTACGTCGCTTTTTGCCCCCTAAAGGGCAAAAAACGACGTACTAGTTATGAAATAGCATACTATGACGGCATCTCCTCTCTTTTTAAGGACGAGGGTGATTTAGCAGGGATTTTTCCTTTGATGGAATGATGGTGAAGTTTTTGGAGAGGTAAACAACTTTTCGTGCTTCGTGTGAACGCGCTCCTTCAAAGCAGATTTCTTATTCTCATAATTCGTTCCAAAAACATCCGCAGGGAGGAAAAAAGTGGATTTAGGGTAGCGAAGCAGAGGACTAGTGCGCTGCTGCTAGGCAAGGCATATACTGATAGGAGCGGGGCTAAGTTTCAAAATTCGCACTATTGGTCGAAAACTGTCTAACACCAGAGAAAAAACCGGAGATACTAGCGGAAGACGATGAACTGATTCCTCACAGTAGGCAAAGTATGCACAGGTATGGGATGAGCCAAGGTTTGAAATTTCCGCTGCCCTGATCGATGTCGCTTATACCCTATTTGACGAAAGGGTTGGTGTGCGAAGTCAATCTAGCAAGTTGTAAAGTAGTGAAACACACTTCTCTCATAAGATTATCGTGGCTTCTCGACAGCCGCCCAATTAGTTTTGAACGTGTTTGCTCAAACAGCACTCTGCTCAGTAATGTTGAGGACGAAGGAGTGGCTAGTAGTTGAAATCTGCAAGCAATTGACCTCTACCATCTGCGTGAAACACAGTCATATGAAAAACAAAAGCAAAAAGCAACTGAAAATTACACCCGAACTGCTAACCCAAGAAGCGTTGATATAATTGAAAATTAATTGTTTTTGTTTTAGGCAAGCAGCTACACTGACCGACGCGCTCTAATTAATTCCATTGGTGAGTTATCTCGAACCGGAGGTGTCAGAGCATGTATCGCACCAGATAACTTTAGTTCTAAGTTGATTCTACAATGTAGCACTAAACTAGCCAGTGTGCAACATCGTTAACAGCTGCAGAATTATTCTCCAGTCAAACAAGCAGTTGCACAAGAATATCTTACTCACCCTGTAGACTTGAGGCCTATAACCGAATCTGAGCAGATCCGACGAAGTTCTGTAGTTGCCGGTTGATGATCCTCTGCTCCATGAGAAATACTGGCCCGTCTTAGCCTGCTTGAAGAGGACTGCTTTCCGAAAACCTATAATATGCAATCACATTAAAAGAGAGACTGATGAAGGACGCTCATACCACTTTGGTCTTCTTGTACAGTAGCCCACAAAAATGCGAAGATTATGATGAGCAATCCATTAGAAATCAAGGTGGAGGGGTCAGCGATGCAAATATGAACAAGGAATCAAGAACATGGCCGAGAGCCCAAGGAATGGGACATCGTTTTGCTCGTTCATTTCCGCATCGGAGCGAATATCGTTGGCGCTGATGTTATGTTTTCAGTTCGGCTCTACGTCTCTGCCAAAATCTAGAGTCCGCCGCTAGAATCTGACCGCGGGGAGTGCCAGTCGGTGAGCGGCCAGCAGAGCGAGCCTTGCCGGTATAACACTGCTAGGCCGCTGGTAACACTCTTCGCTCTGAAGCGTGCACTGTCCCGCACCCAAGGACGCCCACCTGCCCTTACACTAGGTATATTTCGCCTTCTTCGATCTCCGACTTTATCGGGATCCTCTTTTGAAGACAGACCTGAAAAGTAACCCTACAGCAGCAGCTGGTGAATGAGAATGAAAGAAAATAATAATCACGAAATTTGTGTACTAAAGGAGGCCATTCGTTATTGAAGGAATTCATCTCAAATTTCTATACAAATTTCAATACAAATTTCTTTTGTCAAATTTTATTCTTGGACTTCAGCGAATCCATAACACCTCTGATGCTTTCCTTACCAAAATTTGCGTCTCATATGCCAGCAGTGTGCACTTATTAGGTACCGGATATCTCAACGTCGTTTTTTTCACCACGATGTTGGGACCACCAATATTTTAATTCAGAATCCGGGGAATGAAACAGTATATTCATCGAATGACTCATTAGCAATTCCCCATTTGTTAGTATGAGTGGAAACCTCGTACGATCGAAGCTAGGAATTTTTTAAGTCGATAAAGAGAGGTAGGTCGGTTCCGACATCATTCGACAAATTATCCCTCTCACTTGCTAAAAAGTTAGGCCTGGAAAAAGAAGTATACAGTTAGTTAGAGTAGGGTCTGCACTGTATGGTGGAAAAGTTATGACTTACCAGCTACACTGGACAATTTTTACCGGAGTATTTCTTGCCACATAGGGTCAAAAACGCACCCTTTTTGAGCACACGTGAGTGGTAGCTGAGCACGTTTATTAGGATTTCTTGCGTAATCAACTTCATCGATCAGTCACTACTAAGGTGTTCTACCATTTCGGCACAAGACTGGTGCAGCCGCGATTCGGCTGATTTAACTTTTTGAAGACCACTGCGGGCATCACTTCAAAGACTTCAGTCTTTTGAGAAAAATGAGCATTTTAAATGATATTATTCCCTCCAACAAATGTAATGTTGGTTTGGTGGGCAGAAGTTGTAGCTCTTAGCAAGAATTTTGAAGCATTTGGTAGACACATGCGAATTTGCACACTGGACCCAGAAATTTTCAAAAAAAAAACTATAAAAATTGGGGGAAGTTAAATTGTGAACCAACAATAGAAAACAATAAGCAACATATTCGCAGTATTAGTGAGCAAAAAGGACTTTCTGAGATATTGATTCACCATAGTAATCGGCCCCAAAACTTCCTGTACTTAGAAAAGCGACACTAAGATATCCGGTACCTAATATTTCGTGTTTATCTGTCATTATGCTCCTATCCTACTTATTATAAAGCGCTTCGTCTGTCTGTCGCCTGTACGTCTGTCACGAAATTCCCCAGCTCCTGAGCATCCGTCAGGAGAGACCGGGTCAGGTGTGGGATGTCTCGCGAATAAAACACACATCAGCTAAGCGGAGCTCCGCCCACAGTGGGCGCGGCGTGCATCGAAATGAACTGTACTGACAATCGAGATTTTAGATACTATTCCAAAACAGCCTCGAAACTGGCGGATAAAACTGGGTAAAGGTGTGCATTGGTAAGTCAGACCGAATTAGGAAGACCCACCCCTGGTGGGGGGGGGGCGTTCCCCAAAAAAGCAGTGCTTTATGAAAAATTTCATAACTCGATTGGGAGAAAGCCTAAAGAGCAGAAAACGAATTAATGTAGGGGAGCGATGTCTAAGGTGCTCCCAGCATACAACTCGGGCGGAGGTCCGCCACCAATGGGCGGAGCGCGCTTCGAAGAGTACAAGTGAATAGGTGGGTGGAGGAGTGAAGTCCAACTGCTATTGGCGGGCGAGGCATGACCAAGGTAGGCGGAGTTTGCGACGGAAATTCATAGCTCGGTTCCAAGAAGTCCCTCAGTCCGAGAAAAAGGTGGGTAGAGGTGGGTGAAGGAGTGGAGTCCAACTGCTATTGGTGGGCGGGGCATGACCAAAGTGGACGGAGTTCTCCACAAAACTTTGTATTTTAGCTCCAAGTAGTCCTGGAAACCACGAGAGAATGGGGCGAAGGAGAAGTGAATTTCTATTGGTGTTCGGATGATACACCAAAAAAGCAGGTTTCGCCGCAAAAAGTAGGCTCAGAAACAATTCAGAGAACGGGTAAAAAGTGGGAAGAGGTTGGCGAGGAAGAAAAACATGGGTGGGGCATGCAAAGAATTAGGCGGAGTAGACCATGGGATTTATAAATAGGTCCAGAAGCAGTCCGTGATCGGAAAGAGTGGGCACTTGGTTGACGAAGGCGGAAAATTTGCGGACGAAGGAGAGAAGGTCAGAAGCAGAGTCAACCCTATCGTTGTTACTCTTTGAAATTTTTTTACGACCCCCCCCCTTCGTGGGTGATTTGATACGACCCCCCGTATGTGACACTTGTGTAGAGTTAGTGTTTACCATCAATACTTCTTTCTACGTAAATCATAAAAGATAGAACTCTAGCAAAATCCACGACAGATATTCATCGCTGCTATAACACGAAAAAATGAGATGCATTCAAAGATATCCGTGTACTCCAAAAGGTTACCAGACTAGAAGATGAAATAAACTGAACCAATGACCGGAATATTGACAATATTACCTGATAAAAACTTATGAAAAGTCAGAAAAAATTATCGCTCCAATTGAAATACTGAAATCTTCACGTTCTTCAATTGCAATACATTTTTTACACCCCTCTTTTTAAGGCCATAACTTCCTTCAACTCGAGCTTCTGTGCCGCGGTGATTTGATTTGGAAAATTCAAATTATTCTCTCTCCAACCATGGGTGATATTCTTCGAAAGTTAATTTAAAGGCAAAGTTCGGTCTCAGACCCACTCAGTGAGCCATGGCTAGAAGCGCTAGGCACGCAAGCGTATGGGTCGCGTCACTTCCCTACTTCGAAAACCGTTATTTAGACGCTATGCTCTAAGAACTTTGACACGCTCCACCTGCGGCGACACACTCTGCCCACCGCTCGATATTTTGACTGCGTCGGAATGTTGATCTGCTATGCTCTCTCTGCTTAGACTTCTTGTCGACGATAGTCGACCAAAAGTAATGCCTTTCTTTATTGTAAAGTTTGGTTACTGTAGTGCTTAGATTAAGAGATATGGCAGATTGTTTTCTTCTAGAAAGCTGCGAAGATGAACAAGATTCCAGCGCGATGGATAAAAGGCACTCGCCCACGGAATCGGGGCTCTTTTGCTCTTGGAACGTTCCCGCGTAGTGGACTACTCCCGAATTCGTCTGACGGTGGATTGGGTTATCATCGACTGGACAATCGTCAACTAGTCCCGCATAGTCTTCGCTGTATTCATTAATAAAGCTTCGTAGCAGTCGTCTAAGGTGACTAGTATTCTCACGGAGTGTTCAACCGACCGCAGTTCGCGCCAATCACTCGAGTATTCTGCCTAGCAACGCGCCGCGTTATGGTGCATCAGGACAACTACGAACCCAGGCTGTGTCAGTGAGTTTTTGAGAAACGAGTTTCAACTCACACCCTTTTGGAATCACGATTCGATTCTACTAACCATCTTCAACCGCGTGGCTTTCATTTCTTGCCGCAAACCAGTGTCGCAAATTTTGGATACTGTACGTAGGGCAATAAGTCTCGTAGGTCATATAAAGGTTACACTCCCACGCAATGGCGGTTCAGTTAATTTCTTATAAACGCCAACTAACACAGACTACTAACAAACTAGATACAGTCGTGCAGCGTTTTAAAGAGGAAGAGTTAGAGTCCCTTCGCGTTACGGAAGACCTATCCCCAATCGATTATCAAGATGCTCACAGACGCCTAGAAGAAGGCATAGGGGCAATTCGAGTTTGCACCTCACGCATCGAGAGTCTTCTTGGGGATTACGCCACAACCTTAGATGCGCTGCAGGAGCCATCCAAAAAGGAATACGACGATTATGACGAGTATGCCAAAAAGGCAGAAGAGGGTCTGGCCAAGGCTATCGATTATTTGGTTCTCTTAGAGGCTAGGTCTCGGGCTTTCGTTTCATGTACTAACATTCGCCCCCAGCGAAGCACAGGGAACGCGTTACACGAAAACGAGTCGAGTATGCCGCCAAGGGCTAGAAGAATGGAGCTCCCAACATTGCCGGTACCCACCTTTAAGGGCAATATTTGGGAGTGGGAGAATTTCTGGTCCTTATTTGAGGCCAATATCCATTCTCAACCCCTACCCGAACTCTATAAATTCAACTACCTTCTGAATGCACTAAAGGGGGACGCCCTAGCGGCTATCAAAAAGTTCCACGTGTCCCCTGAAAACTACTCTAAGGCTATCGAGTTCTTAACATCCAAATACGGGAACTCGGAAGAGTTGGTAAATAAGCTCATAGACAGGATTGATAGGAGCAGTTACGATCCCGTCTTTGAAGATCAACGCGCTTTCTTTGAAGAGCCTTCAAGTCGTAGTTTCGCAATTAAAGGCAGAAGGGTGAAACGTTAAATAGTCAATGGCTTCTTAAGCAGTGCTCTCCAAACTCCTCTGGTATTTCAGCGTAAAGTCTTGGAGAAAAAACACGCGTTACCTACCGACAATCCGTTTCGAAATGAACACCCTTAATGAACTTCTTTGGAAGAGGTTATTTCGAGTGAAGAAACGCTTTCCTTTCACGGAGGAAATCTCGAGTTCAAAGCGACTCAGCGTACAGAAAGGAAAGGAAATCGCCCTTTCAACGCGTGCATGTACTGCCAGGGAAACCACAGGCCTGCTGCTGATTATAAATTAAGACCCACAGGACGCTCTCGTTACTTACGGGAACATAAACTGTGTTTAATCTGCGCATCTCCGAAGCACGCAACATCCCGAGTGTAAGAAAAGATTGTGCTTTGTATGCCAAAGACTCACCACACATCCTGCTGTTTAAGAAACGTTCCAGAATCGCGCTTCCCTCGCACAAATATGAGTCACCCAACAACGCGCCGCAACCAGCCACTATCCCCAGGGAAGCAGTACAGCAAAAAAGGCACAACAGGCCCCTAAACCCACCCGAAACGTATACCAAGTCTGTACACGAGATGATGTGGAGCAGATTGCGATGATTCGTGAACAACAGAGGCCACATGAGAGCGGCCAATCGTTGGAACCAATATAATACGACGATTTGTGAACTCCAGTCGCACAAAGGGATCGAAAACTCGAGTGTACATTCTTACCAACAGGGAGTTGACCGTGTTCGACCCGACATCTGGAGGTCTCAGAAAGGTGGCTGTTCTGTTAACACAGGGGCAGAATTGTCATTTATTGACAGTTCACTGGCTGATGCCTGGATTAGCCAGAAGTAAGAATACCAAACTGAGACTCCATACCTTCGCTCAAATAACATCCAAGAGGAGCCGAGCCGACGCGTTCAGTTGGATACCTGGGATGAGGACGGGCAACCCCTTAGGCTAATGTTTACATCCGATAAGATTCTGACTAAGGCGTTAGCGACTCCGCCATTCTTAAAGACGATATAGACTACATAAGATCTCTGAGATCTCCCTTCGAGTAGATCAAAATCACAGCCAAGTAAAACGCTCATTTTGCTTGCTGTGATCAAGTCTGGTCACTGATTCGAGAAGGTCAGTCCCACATTCAGCTTCCACTGGGCCTCACCTGTTACCGACGCGTTATAGGGCAGCTAGTTACCAGTCAGCCCCACAGTTCCAACCCAACCCCCGCATCTCCAAATGCTCACCTTTCGGAAAAATGAAAAGTGTTGGTCTTTAGACACTAGCGTTCATGTCGTAGCGGAGGATCTAGAGCCAACCGAAAGAAGTGAGTTGTGGACAAAGTACTGGGAGCTGGATAACAGCAGGTACTGAGGAGTTCGGGGAGTCAGAGGAAAAGGTTCAGCGATGCTAGATCAGAAAGGTATGGGATCAATTCAAGGAACGGTTGAGAAACGAGAGGATGGCTATTACGTACGCCTGCCGAAAGAAAAGATATGTCGCCTACCCGATAACCGAGCAATCGCGTACCGAACGCCTGGTTACCCGTGGCTTTCACTGAGCAAGGACGGTGATCTACTGACAAGTACACGAGTATCCCGGACCAGCTGAAGCAAAACATCATTGAGGAGGTGATGAAAACGAGAGGTCAGTAGCAGCCGCGTTCCACTACATACCCCCATCAGGGAGTACCTTACTCCTCATAAGTCTACGACAAAATTACGAATAGTTTTTGATGCATCAGCCCACTATAGGAATTCATGCTCGTTGAACGATACTCTACACAGAGGACCCCGTTATTCTTCCGAGTTTGTAGGCCTTCTACTTCGTTTTCGATTCGCGAGATTGCGATTATCGCGGATGTAGAGAAGGCGTTTTACCGTACACCTTCAAGAAGTTGACCGGATGCAACGCGTTTCCTCTGTTACGAATCATAGCGAGCCCCGTCCCGGGCAATAACAAAGTCTATCGTTTCACTCGTGACCTTTGGCTCCTATCACTCCTTTCTCTGCAGCTACGATTCACTTTCACCTTGATCAATGCCAGGGATAGACTTAGTTAAGAGCATCAAAGAGAATCTCTACGTAGATAACCTTATATTGTCATCGACTCGAAAGGAAGAGCTATTGAACAGTACTCGCGTACAAAAGACTCTTTAACGAACCTCATACTTAATCTTAGAGAGTTCGTTTCTAACGATCACGAGTTAAGAGCTGCCAATACAGATAAGGATAAATCCGTCGAACTCTCCCTAAGGTACTGGTATTGTTGGGATCCACTAACAGACGACCTGCATATATCCTGGCAGATTCCAACCCAGCAGAAAACGACGAAACGAACCGTGGCAAGTACAAAAGCGTCATATACGACCGCCTATGGGATGGTATGCTTCCACTTCTCCACAGTGAGCTAAAGACTTTTTGCAGTCCCTATGGACAACTGTGTTAGTCTTGGAGGCTGGGGGATTAGTAGTGGTTCTTGTGCCGGTGGTACCGCGCGGACTGGACACCCACTAACCGAATACGACGTGTGAAAATGAAACAGCATTTGACGAATCAGTGTTTCCTAGAAGTCCATTCGCGCTTCTAGTCTCCAAAACTCGTGTCAGATATCACTCATCAGTTTGGCAGACGCAAGTGGTGAGGCAATGGCAGCATGTGTGATTTAAGAGTAGAAGATCAGACCCACCTTTTGATGGCCAAAACAAAACTACCCTCTCTCAATTCGAAGGTTACAATACCAAAGTTAGAGCTGAACGCGCTGACCCTAGCAATGCGCTTGACGAACTCAGTTATTACTCAGTTACAGTCGGTAGTTACTATCGCTCGAGTACTTGTCTTAACTGACTCCGAAATCGTACTAAATTGGGTCAAATCGAAAATACGGCACGACGCTGGACCTTTCATAAAAAATCGCGTTAACGAAATCCAACAGATAGTTAGCAAGATTAAATGTTCAGGTTACCGCGTCCAATTCGGTCATATCTCATCGCAGTGCAACCCAGCGGATTGCGCTACGAGAGGGTTAGATAAGCACGAGTTGGTCAATCATTTTTGGTGGACGGGCCCTGACTTTATTCGCGTGCCCTTCGCTAACTGGGACGAGTTTCTTAAGGCCATCATGATTGAAACTACCTTCGAGGAAGGTGAGATTGATTCTTCTAGCATGGACCCGCTTACTGTTAACAATGCTATCAGAGTAAGTGAGATGGATCCAGAGTTCTTCCAATCAATGCGTGGACAGACCCTCAAAAAGGTTAAGCGAGTAGTAGCATACGTGATGAGATTCATTCGAGTTCTGGCAAATCGAGTAAAAAGCAAGAGAGGGTCTTCTGATGAGTCATTCCCAACGTTGTCGGCTCTTTTCGATCTAAAAGAAGACGACGATATGACTTCTTCTCTAAGAGGTAAAGAAATAGCTCTGGCGGGGAAAATGCTAGTAAAACAACATCAAATGACGACTCTCACTAACGACATTCGTAAAACGCTACATCATTTAAATCTAAAGATGGACGAGTTTGGAATATGGCGATGCTTTGGGCGCCTGGGTAAGAGCGCACTAGATGATGAGACTAAATTCCCTATGCTGGTAATGCAGAAATCGTGGCTGTCAAAACTGCTTATAGACGACTACCACAGCAAGGGTCATCCTAGTACGAGTCATACCATGGCACTCATCCGGCAGCGCTACTGGATCCCTAAACTACGAGCACAAGTCACGGCAGCCGTTCGTCGTTGTGTTCCATGTCAGAGGTTCAACAACCTCCCTTTCAAATATCCTGAGCAAAGTGATTTGCCCTCACGACGAGTACTACGATCACGTCCATTTGAACATGTCGGACTAGATTACTTTGGCCCCCTTAGCGTTAAGGTCGAAGACGACTCCATCAAAAAGTGTTATGGTTGCATAATCACGTGTTTAGTAACACGATTGATTCATCTAGATGTGGTTTCCGATCTTTCCACTTACGCGTTTATACAGATGCTGCGTAGGTTCTTTGCAAGGAGGGGTATACCATCATCCATAACGAGTGATAATGCCCCGACCTTTACGCTCGGGGATACCGTTCTAAAGGAATACCACAGACTCGCGCGAACCGATCCAGAAATTGCATCACTGATAAGTGACAACGAAATTCAGTGGAACTACATAACCCCCTTTGCCCCTTGGCAAGGGGGAGTCTACGAACGCTTGATAAGATCGGTGAAATTGGCCCTATACAAATTTCAAGGAAGGGCTACCCTTTCTGCGGAGGAAATATCTACCGTTCTCATGGAAATTGAAGCCATGCTGAATACTAGACCCCTGGTTTACACTGAGTCAGGGCCAAGGGAAAATAACCCTCTAAGACCTATCGATTTCTTGCAGAGTAGTTTCGAGATTCCGTTCCCTTTGATTGCGAGCGCAGAAATCAATGATGACTCAACCTACGTTCCCAGCGAAGAACGAGTGACACTGCAATCGAAAGTGCAAGCGATGGAAGCGTTGAAAAGCTCATGCGAAATGCCAGAAAAGTTTTGGCACAGATGGCAAACCGAGTACCTAACATCCTTACGGGAACGTCATCAACGAGAGGTCGGTAAACAACGAGGAAGCAGTTACGTACCGAAAGTAGGAAAAATAGTCCTTATATGCGACGCGCTTCAACCGCGACATTCCTGGAAAATGGGGCGTATCGAAACTCTAGTTCCCAACACCGAAGGAATCGTTCGAGAAGCAGTCGTGTCACTTCCATCTCATCGTAAGATTCGGAGACCGTTGAATTTGTTAGTGCCCTTAGAAATTGACGACGAGTTTGACCACAATGAGTCCGAAAAGGTAGGCGACTCAGGAAAGGAAACTAAGGATGAAGGGGTGTTGGAGGACCCACAAAGTGAACACACCCTTTCCGAAGAAACGTCTCCGCGTTACGATTTCCGCCCCCGACAACGCGTAAATTATTCCGAAAATTTTGTGGGCTTAGCATCAGCAAGGTCTCTGCCTATCAAACTGACCTCAATTCTGAGTATGCTCATGATCCTTTGTTTTTCACAGGGGATGACGGCGGACATAGCTGGGAGCAGCCCTAGAAGCAGAGAACAACTGCGGTGTGTCCCAGGGGGAGTACAGTTACTTTCATCCAACCACAAGCGTCATGAACTGTGCGCAGAAGAGATCTGCTTGGCCATTGATAACTCACGAGTGGACGAAACAATCCGATTCCCACCGCACGTAGTTCTTCATGACCATGTGGTACAATGGAAATTTGAAGAAAATGGCACTATACATACGCTAGAAATTACGTGCCCTGCGGCGCCATTCTGCGAAAATATAGATTGCACCCTATGCGCAGCGATACTATTCAATCCGGAATGCTGGCCCGTAGGGGCAATAATAATTAGTGCTATCTTCCTTTACTTGGTACTTATGGGATGCTATGTCTCCCTTTACCTCCCGCTGGTAATTGGACGACCGGTACGAGTTTTAGCGAGTTTGATTTGGGCGGGAGTACGCGCCATTTTTCGAGTACTTTTTACGAGTAATGCTAGAGAAAGAAGACAGAGAAGAATGGATTTGGCCCAACTACTAGCGGTTTTCACGATCTTGGCCCTATTTCTTTCTATCAAAGCGTGCCAAGAAGTTAATGTGTTTTCACACCATATGACGGAGTGTTCGGAGGGAAAGAAAACTTGTAAAGTTCGCGTTTCAGAGGTGTTAAAGATCAATCCGTTCAAAAAAGACGCGTGTCTCAAGTTACGAAACAACTTCACGGTAGTACGCGAAATACGAGTTACATGGGATTCACTACTTCTTTCATGCGAACCCCAGACTATGCTCTTTACCCGCGACACAACATACCACGTGATTGACAGTAAAAGATGCCCCCACCTAGGCTCGTGCAGAGATGACAAATGTGCAGCGATCAATAGATCTTCACTGATCGACGAGTTGAGCGAAGGAAATCAATATCCCGGAGTTACCTCATGTGTCGAGTCTTGCGGAGGGTTTGGCTGTGACTGCTTCTGGTGGGGTTCAGGTTGCTTATTTTACCGCGTGTATCTTAAGCCAAATACAACCCAAATTTTCGAGATCTTCAGATGCACAAGATGGAACGAGGCGGTGAAACTCAGAGTAAGACATACGGACGTGTTGTCCCAGAAAACCAAATCTTACGTGGCTCTCCTACGGCCCAACGTTCCGTTAAAATGGATGTCTTACTCTTTTACCTTAAGTTCGATAACAGTTCCCCCTCTCCCGACTTTGAATAATCCCTTTATCACGGATGGGATAGGTACTGCGTTGTGGGATTCGCGTTTGGTGCCCCCACTACAGTGTCCTACTCGAGAATCAGCTGAAACTCTTCAGTGTGAGGTAATAGAAGATTGCATATGTAGTTCAGCAGAAACGAAAATGAACTGCAATTGCAAAGAAGTCAGGATCTCAAGCTGGTTTCAAAACTTGCAGAACACACTACCTGTTAAGACACCTTCCCTGACATTCTTCAGGAATCGAGTGGGGAACGTAGAAGCCCGCATCCCGACTATGACGACATCAGAGATCATACTAACAGTTGATGAAGACCTTGAAACTGAGCTCTCGATCGAAGACACGAAATGTCGAGTCGATAACGCGTTATTGATTGGTTGTTATAAGTGTTCGAAGGGAGCTGTAGCACAAGTGACATGTAGGTCATCTAAACCAACGCTTGCGGAAATCATTTGTGACCAAACGAGTTTCACTATCAAGTGTAACGAAAGAGGGCAACAATCTTCCCTGCTATTCAGTTTTTCCCAGGCTAGAGTGCATATGACGTGTTCGGTTTCGTGTGGTTCGGAGATAACAAAATTTGAGCTTAGTGGCATTCTAAAGTTCACCCAAACAGCTCAAGCGATGGCAAACTACTGGGTCAAAGGAACGAGTAATACCGCGGGGGAAATGGAATGGCCCGATTTTGGTCACATCGGAGACGTGTTTATGCACTGGTACAAATCCTTAATACTGGCAATGACTATCGCTTTAATTGCCGTTGGCCTCACTTATCTATTCATTTCCACATGTGGGGCACGCTGCATTGTGTTCATGATGCGCCAGTTTTTTCGACTCTACTGGCAGTTTTTTCGCGTGTTTTTTCGCATGCTTTTTGCTATCGCAGGAGCCTTGGTGCGATGCATCCGCAAAGAAACGCATTGATTTGGGAAATTACCGCTGTGAACGCCTAGGAAACCTCAACGCTAGATCCATAAATACGAGTTCTTTAGTTCTGAAATTAGTTAGAAACAAAAAACTTATAACAGGGATCTCCACCATTTTCAGGATGGCGAGTAGAGAAGAAGACGGCGACATTAAACTGGTCATTGATTTGGCGATCACACGAGTTTTGGACCAACAGCAAATCCAAATGGAACTCGAAATGGCAGCGATTTCTCTACAGCGGCAGAAGAAAATTGCAAGTACCTTGGTCACTCAATGGAATCATCACAAGAACGAGCATACCTTCATCTGCGCGTCGGCAGGAGAGCAGTTTTCGTTCACAACTCACTGCTTGCGTGAGGCGGAGGTGACGAAGGAAAAGATCCTTCGCATGGGAACCCGTTACCTGATCATGGACTTTCTCTACGAGTATATTACGGAGTGGGGTGAAGCATCGAGTTTCGGAAGACAAGACTTCATCGCACGCAAACGAGACTACGCTTTTGGACCAGAGGCTATTCGGGATTTGATCATAACCCAGCGTGACATTCTCGACATAGAGATCACCGACATGAAGGCCATGATGGAACGTCAGGAGCGAGAAATGAAAGAAAGGGATCCTTTAACGAGTATGCATGTGCAGCGAATTGTTCAGAAGGAAATCGAGGGTTTGAAGGGTCAGCTTACTTCTCGTACGGAATTAGACGCTCTCAGAAGAAAGGTGGATGAACAACAATCTGTGATGATGCTCCTCCAAGAAACTAACCGAGCGAAGACGACCCAAGGTTTCAACGATGAGCAAGAGGATAGTGAGCCGGAGCTCGGAAATGAAGAAGGTGACATAGGGGAATTCGACGACGAAGGAAGGCCGAACAATCTCGACAATGATGACTGCTATTGGGACAGAATGGTCAGCGAAGTAACTGAGGAAACGAGCAATGAGGACGAAACGAGTAACTGTGATCTACCAAGGAAAGAATCGGCGAATGAGAATCGTAAGGTCGAGTTTCTGGTGCCTAGTATTCACAGTACCGTGAGAGAGGTCGAGGAAAAGTTATTACAGATGCGCGTTCACCTCAACCGCTTCCCATTCCGAGATCGAAGGGATAAGTCGCAGGGAATATCTCGCAAAAGAACTTGCGCTTTCTGTGGGGCACGGGGAGTTCATTTTTCCGATGCCTGCCCTTTCGTTCGGAACGGCGACACGCGTTACAATATCATTGACAGGAAGAAATGGTGTGTCCACTGTCTCGAAGCTCCAAAAGGTCACCCATGTAGATACCGTAAGAGGGAGTGTTTTTATTGCTATCGATTAAGTTTTACAGTTTTCGAAGATTTGCGTCGAAGTGATGGAGGCTTCCACCATCGTGCCGTTTGCAATGTTCCTGACAAAAAAATGGTGGCGTATGCACGCATGAAGGAAACAGAGCGAGAACTTTGGCGGCTGAAGAGCATGGAAGAAAGGACGGTCAGACAATGACGTCATTCCGGTAAGCTGGGGCCGGAGTGTCGACGATAGTCGACCAAAAGTAATGCCTTCGACCAAAAGTAATGCCTTCCTTTATTGTAAAGTTTTGGTTCCGGTAGTGCTTCAGATTACAAGATATGGCAGATTGTTTCTTTTAGCCAAGCTGCGAGCATGCACAGAATTCCAGCGCGAGGGATAAAAGGCAGCCGCTCACGGAATTGAGGCTTTTGTCTCTTGGAATGTTCGTACGGACTGGTCGTGCTCCCGTACTTCGTCTGACAGTGGATCGGTTCATCATCGACTGGATTGTCTTCACCTATTTCTGCATAGTATTCACTGTACTTATCAATAAAGATTCCGTAGCAGTCATCTGAGGTGACTAGTATTCTGACGGGTTCGTCCGACCGCAGTTCGCGCCGTTCAATTCGAGTATTCTGCCTAGGGTACACCGCGTTAGGGACCTTTATAACCTTCTTAAGCAGATTTTGCAAAACTGCAAAATTGATGAAGAATGTATGGTGCGCGAAGAGCGCCAAATTGGTGCTTCAGGGTGCGCCAGAATTAGTTGCTCAAAGTTCAATAGTTTGACACAAATGGCTTTAAAATAATCAAGGTGTCAAGCTCGAGCCGCATGTTTAATGACTTCTCTAGAGAGCCAATTGCTCTTATCAGCCCTTATCAGTTGATGTCATTTTCTGTCCCCCACCAAAGTTCCCGTCCCAACCTCTATATCATATAGGAACTAACATCTAGCGACGCTGCCCCCCCTGGTATGGATTTTAGGACAAACATACACACTCACACATACAATGACAGACGCACATAGCCGATCATATATACATATAAGAGTAGGATGGTTCTTGAATCAGCTGGCTGATGGCAGCATGAATCAAATTTTATTCGGCTAATGTTCTGGCTGGTCGCCTTCAGAGCCTGGAAAGTCGAAGATTAGTGCTACCTACCGCCTGCATGATTTCTAGCTTTGAAACACTCTCCATGGACCAGAACCGTCCAGGGCGCATCGTCAAACAAAAGCACCAATCGACTTACGTTAGATGTGCGGTAGAATTCTTTTGAAATCATTGCCAAAATTACCTTGTGTGTGGCTTCGAGGCCTTTTGGCAAGAAGCCGTCGGCTTCTGAAGCCCACAAAGTCTTTAAAAGGTGCGAGTTTACTTCTATGGCTAAGCATTTAATTTCTTGTTATTGCTGGGCCATTAGAGAAACAGGCGAAGATTTAGAAAATCGATTGTTGGGCGGGTTCAGCGAGCTATTCGAGCCTTTAGAACAGCATTCTTTGAACTTTTCTCCCACGTTTCTTTTTTGCCTCTGAAGTACGAGAAGTAGAGCCCTTGCGGGCGACAATCACGAATATAAATGGATTACTGTCGAAGTAGCTTTGCCGATCTGATTTCTGATGCGATAATATTTCAATCCCGGCACTTTTGCTTACAATAAATGGGTTAACTGATCCGGATGTTATAAATGCTGGAGTTCTGTAAGCAAAGAACTTGGCGAAGGTCGCTTCACCACCATGTTTTGTTTCAGTGGTTAATCTCTCTGAGTAGACCTCCCAGGTGGTTAGAAAGGTGATAGTTGGCAGGCAGTATGTAGGTTAACCCTTTGACCACTGGCACCCACCGGTGGGTGCCACTATGGTCGCCGCATGGGACAATGGCACCCAATGGTGGGTGTTACCTTGAAATTTCATTCTTTGCGCATATAAAACATTTAAACACCTTAATAATTATAACCAAGCTCCATAATATCTATGACTGGCATTGCTTGCAGAAATGCTTATAAATAGCTAGTACTTCATATAGAATTTCAGAGTTTCCCGTTTAGCATATTAATTGGGATTTTGCATTACTAGGCTGAAGATTAATTACTAATCAAGACTCCTTCGTCTTCTCACGGCACTCAGATATGGGAAGGGGTTTGAAGGGTATCGGAAGTTCCCTTGGAGAAATAAACTTTTAAGATTTTGCCCTCCTCCCTTTTGAAACCCAAGTGCCCCTTCCCAATTTGGAATTCTTGTGAAAACATTATACAGTATGAAAGCCTTGAACTGCAGTTATATCTGGTATGCTGGTAAAGTCAATATTCTATAGAAAAGCTGATTGAGGCACAAGTGTGCACAGTTGTGAGCGAGAGTTGGCGCCCAAAGGAGGTGTGGTCCAATGAGCAAGCTACGTGGAAATCCGCGTTTTCGTCAAAGGGTTAATGCGCAAAATGTTTGAAGCACAATTTCGTAGCTCAGCTAGTTTAACTTGGAGTCCGAGATGGGGTTGTGCAACAGCGGAAAGAGCTTGAATTCTGTAAGCTTAGAACTAGGCTACGGGCTCTGCCGCAACGCTATTCATTGAAGATGAGATTGGTAAGTGCTGTTGTGGAATAGACATCATGTTCAAAGTTGAAAAAAGGCAACCCGGCTATATATAACTACTGCGGAGAAGTATGATTGACAGCCATAATCTATCACGTAGCAGATTCTGGTATCGGTCAATAAGCGAACTGGAGCTTTCCAAAAATCGGCTCAGGACTTTCTCTCCATCCCAAGTACATCGATTGATATCAAAACTGCAAGTTTTCAGTAAATTAATGTTGAAAATATCCTGATTGCATTGATTGAAAGGTTGGCATTGTTTGCTGCAAATCCAGATGGACGTGGCATCCTGCATCTTGCAAATGTAAGATTATCGAGTTTTCGTTTTGTTGAATGCTACCAAAATGAATCGTAATTTGTCTAGATTTAGCTGTGCGGTATTTCCTTAGAACCGGCTGAGAACTTTGCGAAAAACTTCTGTTGTCTCGCTTTTGCCGCGACGGCTAAAATGCTGAAGAAGGTACTGGTCATTGATGATACTAGCAGTTTGTGTCTTTTCCGTATACGTTTCTAGTCAGAAAGTGTGTTGTTCATAAGCTGATCAGTGCGAACGCTTTGCACTATGGTATCAACTGCTTCAGCTATGCGAATTCATGTGCAGATAATATAAATTCACGATTTAGGAAACGCGATGGGATGATTGGTGAGAGGGCTCAAACATGTGCAATAGCCACATGTGAACTACAGGACCTTATCGATGAAGCCGCCTTCGCCAAGAGCTAATTCTTGCAAAAGCTCAAATTGAGGCTACTTCTAGTACTGTAACTATTGCGTTAGCACCTGTTCTGAATGGCTTTTTTGCTTCTATTGTTGCCTAGTAGCCTTCTTAGTAACTCGTTTGTGACACCTTGTGTTTCTGCACGCCTCCTTCTTTTGAGATGAACGTTTGATTAATTCAATTTCATTACATTGTAAAACATATTACATTAATATGAACAGCATTTTTCTTTGCCTCAGCTGCCTCATGTTGTTGTATGTTCATCCCAGCTTAGAATTGCCTCCGGAGTATTTTTATCATTTTGCATCTGCAGTAAAAATAACATATGCAATTGGAGGAAAAGCGCAAATTAAGGTGAGAACATGTGAAAGGCTTGAAAACTGTGGCTGCCTGAAAAGACAACTTTCATCACAAAGTCCTGAAATAATAACCACTGATATCCCAACGGATACTATTACATACACATGCCACAGTATAATATAGCGCCTACGCAACAGCAGAAATAGCATCCCTAAAGTAGGACTAAAACGCCTTCATTTCAACCACTCAAATGACATGAGATGCACAACATTTATATTGACTCACATGGGAAAAGTAGAAGCATCGCAAGGTCTCATATTATGAAGCTAACGGCTGAGACCAGGTGGTCATTCTGGAGTTTCTTATTTCAAAATTCAAAAAAAAACACGTGTTGTGGAGTTTAGAGAAGTGCACGAAACATGTTACCAATTGAGCATTCGAACGTGTGTAATTTTATTGCGGCGAGGAGACGAGGTGGGGTCAACCGCCTATTGCGCAAAGAACAACGAAGGGGTCAAATGTAGTCAACTGGAGGGGGGGGTCGTCGCTCCTGTAACGATCACAAAATATGAATATGCCAAGGCTTGGCTAATTGTAAGTGGCGAAGGAGAACACACTTCCAACTACACTGCGACGGCGCACTACAGACGAGTGAATGGCACATGACTAGAATACGTCATGTCCCTGTAGAACAAGCGGAAAATTCTTCCGGAGAAACCAAATTTGAGGAAGCTGCAACGGATCTGGCGGTGACTTCTAGATTCCTAAACGAAAATTGTGGCAGGAGAAAGATTTCTTGAAGAATGGTTTCTGTGAAGTAGTGATCTTGCTAACTTCAATGGTTTTTACGTTTCTCATTGTCGGAGATTGAAGAAACTTTTGGCCATTTGAAGGTTGCAAATTCGCGTATCAGGAGAATGGCCTGGAAAGCTACAGTACTCGCCGTTTGAAATCAAAATCCCACGCGAATCCATAATTAATGAATCCAATGAATCCAGTAATTGATCTCAGAGACTCCACTTCTCACCGCTAAGAGCTCTGAAATGAAATAGAAATCCTGGAAACTTCAAAAAAAATTCAACTTATCTGGTCATGTAATAGACCAAGTCGAGTACGTGGCGCATCCTGGGGCAGGTCTTGAAGCCCATCTTTCTATATAACGGTCATGCTTAACTCATGTGATCATGTACGCACCACATCTAATCAGTTACATACTTCTCGAAGTGAAACTCGAGTGCATGACGCAATTCTATACTGAGCTTTTTCAAAATTTGAAAGCATATTCTTATAGAGCTCAAGGAGCTGAGTTCAACGGCATTTTTGAATTTTGGGGAGCCTAATTTTAGACCGAATTAAACGAATTCACGGAAATAACGCGAAATTGCGGGATTCGCGTGTATTTTTGATTTCAAACATCGAGAAATTAAAGGAATAAAACGAGACATTTTTTCAAAAGAGTGGTCATTTGAAAAAATCTTGATCTTTTCTTGGGAAGCGCCAATTGTTTGCTTTCTAATTAGCCCTAGAGATCTGCAAGAATTATTAGCTTGTCTCATAAGTAGAGTAGGTTTTTTCTCAAACATGAAGAATTCTTCTTCATAAACAATTTTGTACACCATCTCATATGTCATTTGGAAGAGAATTGTCTGCTTTATAAGAAGCCATGTTTTTCTTCCACATTTCTTGCAGGATCTTCAAATTTAGGCCTGCGAAATGAGCTGTCCGGCCGATGAAAATTGGCCGAACCCCTACGCTCTCTGACTCTAGTTTATCTTAGCAGAAATCAATCAACAACATGCTCTTCACTTACTCATGAGCCTTCTAAACATTTCGATGTCAGGTTGTGGAAAAAGCTTTGCCGTATTTCTCTACCTTGATTTTTCTGGCTTACCGATAAGCCGAACCAAGCGGTTTCAACTTCCTCTGAGACACCATTGTTTTATGTTACGTGGCATACCTTTTATGAACACTTCTGTTCGCTCATTTGTTCTGTTTTCATATTCGTGATGAATTAAAACAAATTTAGGTCTGCGCGATGAGGTGTCCAGTTCAAAAAAGTGACCACATTACTTTGTGAAAATTTTCTTCCGAAAAGATGAGACCGACCATCCATTCCTAACTTAGTCATGACTTGTTCTTCATGTCACGGACGTGACCACAGTTAGAGCATAGAGCATTGTGAATTTCTTAGTTTGTTCATATAATTGTTCTGAGTTAAATGTTGTGTTATAAGTTTGTTGAGTTATAAAAGTGTTAACTCAGGTTAACCCACGTATAGGATGATTATCATATCATGCTGGCGATAAGCTGAGAAGGAAGAAAAATCAAGTGAACCTCCGAAGCAAGAAGTAGCGAAGAAGCGATAAGATAATCATCAATATTTAAGAGGACCTAAGTAGGAATAACCCTTATTCCGTGCATTCGTCTCCCCTCGACACTATTAATATTCCACTAGTTTTTCAATGTCTCGGCTGTAAAAAAATTTTGAGCTAGATTCCAGAAATGGTGTACTTGACCGTCGAGGTTTGAGTTGCAAAACCTAAGGAGGAAAAGGCAGGCACGCGAGTTGTTGGGAAAAGTTTATAGCGGATGTTACATAAGGTTGTGAGGGTAAGACTGATGGGTCAATCAGTGTCAGGCTCTTCTTAGGACATGGTGAAAATCGCTTGGAAAAAGAAGCGGCTCGTCGGCAGGATTCTTTCACGCTCTGACCTCGAGCACATGCTCACTCTGACAGCTGCGAGCTCCGTCTGTGCTTCGCCTTCATTCACTCTCAACATTACTCATGCCACGGCTAGATAGCATGGTAGAGAGAGTCCTGACCGTTACTTCACCTGTTTAGGGAATCACAGAGGTAGGGCTAATCTGTCGGTTTGGCTTTTTTTGTCTATGGACTCCCATTTTTGTCAGGCTTGAAATTTTTAAGTCTCTGCGAAGAGTGTGAAAAAAAAGCAAGCCATATTAATCAGAGTCAGAAAATTCTCTTCGCAATGTATATGATCTATGTGAAAACTTGTGAGAACTTATGAGAAATTTTTGACTTGAAAAAAAAACGACACTAGGTGAATCTTAGTTATAAACCTACTTCAGGATCCCTTTCGGCCTCTTCTCATGAGAGACCTCGAGTGCGGTCGTGGCCGATGCTAGTGGCGCGATTCAGGTGGCGGATAGGGGAGACGGTGTGAATCGTGGACAGAGGCATACATATGGGACCTGAGGGACGCAGTGTGCGATTAGGGGAGTGCACGTGCCTGTTGCGTGCTTTGTTGATTCATCCAGTACTTTGCATAGGCGCAGTCCATTACCACCTCCGTGTTATATTCAGTTTATGTTTGAAGAAAATTTCCAACCTCTCTTAATGAAGAAGGGCGCAACCCGGCGTTTCTTCCCGTAACTCAACACAGTTTTTCGATGAAACCGCAGAGCCAGAAAAAGAACCCAGTTAGTGACTTTTGGAAATAGTGGTCCTGATAACGATTTAAGTCTTACTTTGTTTTTAGAAAAGGACTGTCTGCTGGACAGGAATTACACTCTTTTTAAAAATTTAAGCAAGTGCGCGCTCAGGTCGATCGGTTGGGAGAGATTCGTGCGCACATAATGTGAAACGCACAACGGCCTACCGTCCTCATTCCGATGGATCAGAGGATGGACCGTTTGTCTCGTAGGGCTGTGTCGTTCATTACCAAGCTGTCCCACTTAGGGCGTTATTCATGCTGTGTTGCGGTTGATATCTGCATGTCGGACAACAAAAGCTTGCATTTCAGGATACTGGGAGAGGCGAATTCGGGGCCTCCAAAAATTAAAGCCCCGTTGTCCGCTCGCAGGATAAGCGTGGCTAATACCTGGAGGTCCATTCAAGGCACACAGACAGAGCCCCCATGGTTAGATAGTCGCGAGGTTTTCAATATGCCGAAAATAGCATGTGGATGGGCTTCCAATTCCCTGAACCTGTGGGATCCACCTAATCGGCAGCGCTTTGGGTAGGGACGCCTCGGGAGAGGCTGCCTAAATCTCGAGGCCCGGATAGGCTGACATACGAAGGAAAGGGACTTAAGATGCGAACTGTTGCTTTCAACGCAACGAACGCTTGCATCGAAGCTCACATTCGATAGATCTGATGTATGCAGCAGGAAGATTTAAGTACGACGTCATCGGACTGATTGAGACGAGGAAGGCACGCCGCTACACGCTGTTTTCCACTACTGCGCGAAGAATTTTTCTATGGAACACGCAGCAGGAGGGCGTTTGCGGTGGGTGTCCTTGCTCACACGCATTGGCATAACCATTCGATGCAGCGAAGGCCCTAACAACTCGAATTTGAGACGTTTGAGTTGAAAGGATTGGACAAACGTCGCTGGCTTTGCAATCTTCGTCGTTACGCTTACATACAGCTACGACGAGGAGGAACACGAAGCATGCTGTCATGAATTGGAGACCAGAAGCCTACGGAGATCATTACTTTTTGCAAGGTATGCCGTCGGGAGACTTCAATCGCTAAGATTGGCCAGGCATAAGGACGGACTCGAAGAACTTCCACATCGGAGGTACTCACGGAATGGAATTGGAGATGAGACAGGGGTGAGGATCTGTTCGGGAGTTTATTATGTTGTACGCGAGCCTCCATGGGGTAACGTCACGAGTTTCCGGAAAGTCCCTACCTTTCGTTGGTACTTGGGAAGTCAGCCTGGTGACAGTGGCTGTAACGAGAATTTATACATTCGATCCTGCAATCGGAAGTATTGCTCTCGCGATGTTCTGTTGTTCGACAGATTCTTACACGGAGAGTGTGGAACAATCAGTTCCTCGCGACAAAAAAAAAACTTCCACTTTTTGTCGATGCGAGCCGTTGAGAGGACAGTCAAATTTCAGGAAGCGAAGCCCAGGACAGTATCAACTGGAACCACTTCGCTTTGCTGCGTCAGCTATGGTGAGGATCCGTCATCGAAGCAGCGTACGGAGCGAGTAATATCGGCATCGATTGGAAATCTGGGCCACGAGTTGTGGCAGAGGGAAGGCAGAGAGTTTGAAGTCGAAGGTCTGTCTCCGGAAACTCTACGAACTACGCATAGCCCAGCTTGGGCCGCACACGGGCTGCAGGTGGTCGCCGACTCACGACCGATTCTTGCGATGAGCTATTGCAAGAGAGGCTTTAAGGAGATCTCAAAGCACCCAGTGTATTAGCTGAACAGTAGAGGCTGGGAGGAGCATCGACGTAATTGCCGCCGAAGTTCGCCCGCTACAAAGACCAAGATGACTGCTCCGACGTCGGATGGAACACAGTTACTGCGTCCAAGTAGGAGCATGCAAGAAGTCAGTCACTACTTCTATCGGCATCTCATTCGATACATGTCTATATGAGCCTATCAAAAACTGCTGTGCTCGACTCTAACGCGCTGTCTGTTGGAAATGCAATACCACTCGTGGAGAACCCAAGAGGATGTACAGAGAATGGGGACTTGGACACATTGGCAATATCGCAACCAATACTGTCTGCGTTGCTGTAATCTACAGCTATTCATCGGTCGATCCTGACGGTTTGGCGAATACTAGATTGGAAAGGACATAATGCGATGCAAGCAGGGGGTTCCGAAGAGGGTTGCAGCGCGACCGCATTCCGCACAGGTTCGAGGCTCACTGAAGTTCCATGAGAGTGCAGATGCAGCTCTGTCCCACGCTCAGCCTTCCGCTCTGTGGAGAAAGAAGCCGGTCATGACAGCTTGGGAAACAAGGCGTCTCTTACACAGACTTAGGATTTCTTTATGAGTCGTACAGCAACGTTACAACAAGGACTCTCACCATTCTGGACGGCAAACCTCTTAAAAGTTTAAGTGCTACAAAGAGATTCGGAAACACCTGTAACAGTTTCCATATCGAGCGGCTAATGAAAAGACCGAAGAGAGTTTATTAGTGATTTAATTTTCGGCCCTGATAATAAACCTATGTTGGCAACTAATGGTACGAATTTGGTAGCGGTATCTGTTAGCTACATTCTTAAAATTAGTTTAGTAAACAGTTTGTAAGTCGTGCAGTCATTGATATTATGGACTGTGCTTATAAGTATTGGGGTGCTACACAATTGTTTTCAAAGTGCACAGTAGAGGAAAATTTCAAGGTGGACCCACCAATTGTGAGTGCCGTCCACGGGCGCGACATGAGCGGCACCCAACCGGTGGGTTGCCATTGTGCCAAGGTTAAATGGATTAGCTCCGAAACAGAAGCGCGTCGAAGGTCGGCCACCCATCTCAGTGCAAGCGCACTTTGCTCGAAAGTTTCTGAGACATCTATGTACAACACGAAATTGCTTTCCTGGAAAGTTGCGGCCAGTAGAACCTGAATAACCCCGCGTTTTCAATGACAATAGCCTTGTAAGAAGTTTTTCTCGCAAGAAGCGGTGAACGGAGTTAAATTTTCGGAACTGCTGTTTAGAGCTTTAAGAAAGTTTATGATCGTTTAAATGTTGAAAGTTTCCCTTTTTAGGTTTTTCGGTTCCAGAAAAATAGATCGCGACCCGCCCCCCCCCAAAAAAAGAAAGGTTGTACGGGACTAATCTTCTTGTAACTGCAAACTTTCTCAGTTTGTAGGTTAGGTGCTTTCAAGAAAAACTTATATCTGAAGTTCGCCTATGAGTTAAGCTTTCAAAATCGACGATTTTGAAAAGTGTGATCGTTTGACAGGATGAAGTCGATTTTGCACAGGACAAAGTTCCAACGTGCTAATGTCTTTATTGAACTAGCTTTCGAAGAATATTAACAATGATGGGAGGGGAAATAAATTGATTTTTTCAATCAAATAAGTTCGGCGCAAGACTTTGAATGTATGAAGAAGTTATGGCCCTTAAAAATTGGAGATGTAAGAACTGTAGTGCATTTTATTTTGCTTGATAAACTTATTCATTTCAAAATTGTTCTGAGAAACAATGAGCTTCACTATGGAAGGACGAGCCATTGGTGTCATCCAAAAATCCACTCATTTCGAGTACCCGAAAGTTAACGAGCAGTAAAAGTCGTCATGCAGTTTCATTAATCACTTTCGGTTCACCTCTTTCCATAACAAGAGCGCGTCCATGCGTCGATGGAGGCAGTGAGCGCGATTCAGCGCTAGATCAAAACACGCGGATAATAGCGTTTTCATCCTGTTGCTGACCTGCATTTTTATATTACCAGTCGATGCCGGCTACGCCGGGTCTCTGCGCCTTTTGAGAGTCGGGATGCCGGCGTAGCCGGCGATGAGACTGGTTGGACCGTTAGCTGTCAACTGTCCGCAACGTCCTAGTAGATGTATTGATTGGCGTGCGTTGGAAAAAGTTCTTCGTGTCACGCGTGCTATCGATAGGTCGGATTGGAAATAGGCGATTTTTGTGCAGAGGGCTCCTGTTGGGATGGAGAATCGACATTGATTGGAGGTGCGTGTTGTAAGGAGAGTTGGAAAACCTGTGTTAGCGTTGCTATCGATCGATATCGATTGAATATGATTTTTGCGCAGAGGCTGCCGTTGAGGTAATAAGAAGG
>MU868708.1:47993-78998 GCA_036418205.1 Ostertagia ostertagi | reverse complement strand
CAACATAGGGTTGACCCTGCTTGGGTCTCTGCTAATATCCATCAGACACAATTATTGTATCGGTCCTCAAAATTTTGGACCATCTGTCAGAGTTACCGGTGAGTAGAAATGAATGCAAAAATGCGAAAGTTTTATCATCACGGGGAAGCCGGTCCGACTAATCTTGCTTACTTTTTGACCTTCAGAAGACCGCTCAGCGAAAACGAACCTAAAATTTGTAGTTCACGCATGGACCCCGCCTCAATTCGAGCGCTCGTCATTTTCCATAGGTCAGCCACAGGTTGACCGGCCAGAGATAACACCCACCCACTTTTTCGAGGTTGGATCCAAATCATGGATGTGAACGAGAATTCGACTAGAAGGCCTGCGACTCAATCCGTTGATAACGAAAGCACATCTAGTACACTTTAAAACAACCGGCAGGTGTGGTAAAGAGGCGGCATTTGCAATCATGGGCAGAACTTACGGAATTTTTCTTACGATTTGACACAAACCCTTTATATGGTCAACTATAGACATTCGGGAAGTAAGGTGGTGATGAGTCTACAATCCATGTTGAAAAAGCAGTACCGCAAGCACCGTGTAGACTCGAACCCGCGACCTCACGTTTCCAAGGCGCACTATTACCTGCGCTGTAGCTCACCGTCATCCTTGCCCCTCGCTAAGCTTATGAGAGCGCTCCCAAGCGATAGAATGTCGGCGTAGGACCCTTTAGGATTTCCACTCAGAGGCCCCCTATTCCACCTATTTCCACTATTCGATACCCAGATTCGGAGGGAGGACCTGAATTCAGCATACAAGGACGCCTCTGACGGTATATGTCCACCACAAATGACAACTTCGGACTGGTATCCTTTCAGTGGTATGCCACATAAACCGCAAACCGACTGGACATAACTTATAAAATGCAGCGAACTGACAGATCAGAAACTCGAAAGAAGAGGAAAGAACAAAAAGAAGATGAGAAGAGGATTCAAGGCCCTTCCTGTGTATTACACGAGGGAACCAACCTGCATTAAAACCCATATGTTTAAGTTGTCGTTGTTAGTGTATATAGCGAACATTTTTGAAAATTGCCAAGCACACATCAATAGGCTTGAGCCAAAAACAAATAAGGTATATAATAGCAGAGCCTAAAATTATGAAAAGGAAATATGTAGACGTGAAATAATTGTCCGATATAAGAATATCAAACCAACTTTTTCCTGCCGATTGTATCTGGAACTGTTACCGAGTTTCGATAATTTGTGCCATTCGATAGCGAGCCTTATATTTACAACAACGCTGACCGACGCGTAGGTAACACAAATCCCGAGACCAATAAATTTATTGATCTAAAATGGCGTTTCTTAGAATTGTCCCAAATAATGTACATACGTCTTAAAATTTCTGCGTCATTCTCCTTGTCCCTTACATGCAGGTATTCCAAAGTTTTTCCTGGATTCGTGATAAAATTGCAGTACAGTTATGCAGATTCACGTACGATGGGCGCAAATTACGGAAAACGCGCCTTTCAAAATACCTTGTCGCTTGCCCTAAGTTTTTATTCGCTTATGTTGTTTTGTTTGTGAGATGCAGCGTCGAATCTCTGATGCTATAAAGCGCCTTGATGAAGCGGCTTTTCAGAACGCCTCTTAATCTAAAAATTGTCCTGAATAGATCACATGCAGAAAGTCACCCGCTATCATAGCACGATCGAGTTTTGGGAAGATTACCTTTGACAGCGTTGATTTCGCGAGGTGGTTAAGGCTATAATTATAATCATTTTATTCCACTTGACTGATGTATGCCTGAAATACTGGGAACCGAATAAGCTGAGTGAAAGCCGCTAAGGAACTCGAATCTCTGCAGGCTGCATTTGAAAGGAAGATACAATGCGTTTCAAAAGGATGTGGACACCTCACAATTTACGTTAAAAAGGTAACCAAGAGGCTTCGTGCTATGCATCCCTCCTCAATCGATTCCTCGTAGTCGATAACGTACCAAAGTAGTTTGGCAGATAATATCGCCCTGCTTTAGTAAAAAAATTTGAATTGCATTTTCTTCTTTACTCCGAAAGTATATGGACACTTGGAGGAGATCAGATTTTGGCGTCGAAATTCCACCGGTTACGTCCGAATTTGCTGTTTTCATTTCGTCGCCATGCCTACTTCTAGCATACTTCTTCCTGAACAGACATCGTACTACAACTTGATCGTTCTTCTTCATGCACTGGAATATTCATCCGGCACAATGATAATCATACTCAGCACACACTCCGCGCCATTCACGGTCCTTGACTGCTCAGAACAACAAAAGAGTAATTCACATCCTCTCAAATTCTTCATTGTTTGTTCGAGCTCAGTCGGGTTTACCAGCCTTGAGAAAGACCATGAAGCTCCTCATCCGCTCAAATGAATACACTCTCAACAGACGCTGAGAAAAGCTACTAACTTCAAGGCTCAGCACAAGTTAGTAGGATTGGAGTCTTCTCGTAAAATCATGGCAACATAAAATAGGACACTGGGATAGGATACGGTTTTTCGAGAATTTCCTATTTTTAAAGCAAATAATTTTTTATGCGCTTTTCTTCTCAGGTAATTTTCACTGTGAAAAGAGTCTGATCTTGATGGGTCTGATGGATTTTGCTACTGCAGGGGAAGCTTGGCCGTGAATCGCTCGTGTTCCTGAGGACGAATTTCGGAGAAACCTCGTTGATGCATCTAGGTCGGTTTCGCAAGCAGCGAGTAGTTGCAAGTTGCCGTTCCACTATCGCGTATGAACGGCAGACAATACCAAGCAGTGCTCACTTGATGCCTTTTCTTGGAGGAGCGCAGCGAAAGCTGCATATTTAGTAACAGGATCACGCGTCTGTCAATGTTCCGCAGTCTATCAAAGAGTGGCTCAAACGAAAAGGTGCTGAAGCGATAGATTGGCATGTGTGTTCTCCTTACTGCAACCCTATAGAGAAGCCTTGATCGAGGAAATTACTAAAACTACCGGCAGTACAAAACCGCGGATGAACTGGAGGCAGCGGTAAAGGCTATTTGTGCCGTCATGGACGAAACAACTATGGCAAACGTGGTCCAGACTATGCCGGACATGATGTTTGAGCTAATTAGAAATTCTGGAGCCTCGATTAGTTTCTGGTCTCAATCATGTTTTTGTCTTTTTTGTTAAGTGTCCAGATACTTTTGAAACAAAGAAGAAAATTCAATTCAGGTCTTTCTTACTAAAGCAAGAGGATATTACCTGCTAATCTACACTGATACGTTATCGACTACGTGGAATCGTTTCAGGAGGGTTGCATAGCACCACTAGCCACTTGGCTTAATTTTTAACACACTAACACCCGTGCTGATTTCGGCGCATGTTACACCTGTGCACCGACCGTGTTGCGTGCGTGCATACTCGGTGATGCACAAATCTCATATAAGTGACCTTTTATGTTTGGGTTTTCGTTGCGAGATCCATAGAGCAGATCCGCTGGGAAGACGCTCGAACTTTCGGGATCATGAATCTTTTTTTCATTTTGTTTGTAAACACGTGTTCATAAGTTCAATAAGGGTTTACCTTTGTTCCGTATGTATTTTTGCGAGTTCTAGATTATACAGGAAGAGAGGGTAAATTCAAAGTTCAAAGTCTAAAGTGGATTTGCTTGCATTTCGATCGATGATTACTCATTCATTAGGTGCAATACTGCTGCTTTGAAACACCTACGCGTTGCGACGGTTTTGTAGCGTCACAAACCGTCGCTCGGTCATAGCTCTCTCAGAAGCGGGTAGCATGACAGGATCTTTACAGCAATAGACTCGTCTACCTGTGGCGAGTCTAACCATGTGCAACACTGCTAATTTGCTCAAACTGATAATAAGTTATTCCATTGAAACTATTGTCGATCCGTCTGACAGTCTTGCCTCTCCTCGTTTCCATTATCACTCCAACGGGGACCAGCTCTTAGCTACCGCCTCGATAAATTCGTAACGCCACACTTCGAGCCCTTCGCCACTTACGACTGGAAGTAAACGCCAAGGTGCTCGCCTCTTCGAAAAAATTCCCCGTGCGCGCACGTTTAAACACAATTTTTGGCTTTTTTGGCCGTGTGAGACAAGAGCGCTTCTGCGAGCAGGGTGAATATCGCTTGAGGATTCCTCAACAGCACGTCGAGGATTCTCTGTCAGACACGATCTCTCGCGCGAACATTCACACTCGTCATGGCGTGCCGTCTGTGCTCTCCGCGCATGTTCACTCTTGGCACTGCTCTCACATAGTAAAGAGCTATGGCCGAGGAAATCTTCGACCGTTATTCACCCTGTCTGCGAGCCTCGCCGCCTCACATCAATTTCATGGATTTTAGGCTGTAAATACGCAAGGCACGAATGCGACATATTGCTTTCGATGATATTCCATGTGTTAAACTGATCGGAAAGTACAATTGTAAAAGTTTGGTTAGAATGACGTGTTGTGGACATGAAAAGGCAAATTTTACTTACAATCGCTTAGTGGTTTCGAATTTATCTTGAATATGGTTGTTTCAGTGAAAAGCACATATCTTGCCATACAAATAGGGTTTTGTTTACCACTATTATTCTTTTTATCTGTATAATCACGTTAATGAAAAGAAAACGAGGGATGAAGTGAACAGGCATTTCAGTACATCTAGGAAACCTCTGCCCAACTATACAATTCGGCCGTTCTGAAAGCCATGTGGTACTTGGATATGTTTAGGTATGGCCTATAATATGAACACAGAAAACTTGAGAAGAAGTCGGGCGTGTGCGCAAAAAATAAATGTAATGGGTGCGGCAACTATAGTTGCTACAATGTCCGTTGCGGCGCGCAAAACGCGGCAAACCTAGTGCCGCACTGTCGTCATGGTGTTCAACAATCTAGCACTGAGACGACCTTCAGCTCAGCTACATATACATATACGAAATTCACTAACTCTTGGTTCCATCTGGAGGGACCGGGTCAAGTGTGAGATGGGTGGGCAAGGTCTCGCCAAGTACAAAACACATCAGCTAAGCGGGGCTCCACCCACAGTGGGCGTGGCGTGCGTCGGAATGAACCGTACTGACATCCAAGACTTCACGTTCATAACAAAGCAGCCTCGAAACTAAGGAGAAGGTAAGCATAGGCAAATCAGATGGGATCAGGAACCGACGCGACGCGTAGATGTTTCAAAAATTATGAGCAGTATTGTAGGCGTACTGGAATCTGACTGTTTTGACTTTTGTTCTAGCAATTGAGTTTGCCCTTCCGAAGCATCAAAATTTGTTAAAATTGATGATGTCGGCATGCCACATGTTCTACGGATTAACAAGAATAGCAGATGTCAATAGTAAAAAGAGCACCGAAAAGTTCATTGCGGAGCAAAATGCAGATGTGCATTCCCAGCGATGCACGTGGGCTGCAACGTGTTAACGTGAATTGTGAGGTGGTCCACATACTTGTGAAACGCACTATACTACCATATGCAAACATCCGCTTGCGTGCAATGATAAAGCATGCCGTAATCGCTTCAACGTCTTGCGTCGCAATTGGTGAGGTAGATTTAAATGGAAAGAAAAATGAATGATACTCCTAGACTGATTGTTGAAATATTGAAGGTTGAGTGAATTGTTATACAGTCACGGTTTGAACGCAGCGGCTATTGTGAGTTTTTTTGCTGGGTTTCCTTGAAAACAATAGTGGGTCGTTTGATGAAAAATTCTTTTGCTGGAGTTCGAGACACAATGAACTGAACCTCACTCGGAAGCTGTTTATGCATTCTAGGATTAGCCTGTTCGGTGAACAGGAACAGGTAGTAACGATAACGTGAGAACTTCAAACAGGTATTGCGTTGCTCGGAAGTTTCCGCCGATTCTGATGCTGAAGCTTGAAAAAAACTGTTCAGTCATTGTACCTATACTATACTATACTATACTACGAAGAGATTCATTATATTCGGATGTTGAGAGTGCTGGGGTTCTGTTTGCGGAGGGCTCCACGAAGGTTAACCATCATGTAGGGCCAGACGGTTGGAAAAGTGACAGTCAGTAGGCAATAGATCCTCTATGTATCATGTTTGCAGCACAGCTTCGTAACTCAGCTTGTTCAACTTGTGAAAAGTTGGAAGTGGGGCTGCGCAACTGAGAGGAGAAGAGATGGCAGCACCCTCTGAGAGAATTCTAGACTTTTCACCCTGACCTGTTCAGAAACATCGTGTCGGGTACGCCCCATACAGAAGCGACTTCTTCAATAGTAAAATGCAGATGGGTCGACCAAAACCCTCAGTGAACCTTTGACGGACTATCTCTCTATTCGACCCCCACCCTAACCTTTTTCGAAGCCTTCACTGACGTGAGGTATACATTTGGATCACGACTGGACAGCGCATTTTTTCTGGATTTGTGACAAGATACTAACCTGCTTCCGCAGTTTTCTGCCACATTTGAGTGGAAACAAAAACTCGTGCAAAAACAGCTTGTTGTATATTTCGTATTCGATAACTCGAAAAAGAGGATTTCTCCCTTTGTAACAAGTACCGCACATACAGATAGAGCAAGCGGCGCATTCTATACCAGTAGTTTCGTAAAATTGAAAACCGTTCGAAATTGAGCTACAGGCAAAGACATTCCGAACAACCCAATGCATATATGACAGTAAAGTAGAACCTAGTCAGATTCCAATCCTCATGCTACAGTCGCTTTTACGCTTTTACTGGTAAGGTATTGCTCTGGTCACTTTTCTTTTTTGTGGATGGTAGGGTTGCTGGGCGCTGTAACGTGTTAATTCGATTTTGAACACTTGAATTAAGAGCTTTTAATGATTTATTCATCTCGGAGTTTTTACCTCCCATAATATTAGGTTGGTCCATAAGTCCTGCAACAATTCACATTAGTGCTAGAGAATTGTGAAAGCTCCTAAAAATCCGTAACATTTCTGTTTACATAGCATCCACCTTTGCAATCTCAGTCAACCGGTCAGCTCGTTGTCTCGCTACTTGCTGTGGATATTACGCCGATTCTGCGAAAAACTACTCAAGCCCTTAATTTTTACGAGTACTGCTTGGAATGCTGCCTTGAGCCCGAATCAGCTCCATACACAATCTGACATCTTCACATTCAAGTGGACTTACTATGGATCTTTCGATGGGCCATCCATCACACCTCAGAGATGTGGAGGAGGTACGGTGTGCTAAAAATAAACAGGCGGCGATAGTCTAGCTCAAACGTTTTGGAAGTTCTGACTGCTGAAGTACAAATTCTTCCAAGTCGTGCCTTCCCGAATTTTTGGTGGAATACGAGAGGAGTTGAGCTTGGAAATCCCTACATGTAGATGTCCAGTCAACGCGGAAGTCGACCGTCACAGCTCGACTGCAACCCCTTTAATACTAAAGAAAAGCAACACAAAGTTCGCTTTTTTACGACACCGTTAAAAGACCTCGTGCTAAGAAAATGGAGAGGAAAATTTTGGGACTTTCGTACGGAGAGTTCTTCCATATCCTTCTTATAGACCTGACCTCTTGCCAGAAGATGCGGACCTGATCCCTTCTTCAGACCACCTACAAGAGAAGAAATCTCATCTTAATCATATTGATGTCAAAATCGATGTCTGATCTTTCTTCGATCAGATCTCACTGTATTTCTACAAGAAAGGCATTGAACAGCGTCTAGTGCGTTGGCAATAGCTTGTAGATATTGATGGTGTGTATCATGCTGGATGAGAGGAACAATAAGATAATTATAATATTAAAATCAAAATTTGGCCAGTTTGTTGTAAGACTTATGGACCAACCTAATGCAATTGCTTCTACCTTCTTAATGTCGTCTGAAATTCTGTGTAAGCCTTACCAGGTCAACTTGTTGCTCTAATCCTATAAACTGATACGTTCCGTCAGCATTTGGAGCATACACCATTCCCGCTCCAATAAGAGGACTAGCAGCGATAAAAGCCACAACGGACTGCAATGCCACGATAATCCACACGTTTCTCCGTCTCCATATCTGAAAAAGTGACAACTGCGAGTAATCTCGAATTCTAATTCTATAACACTTGGCTTCCGGATTCACTGCGCACCCACATTGCCCGTCAATAGGTCAAGCCACCCCAGCTATTTTTAGTTTCTGACTTGGTAAGACTTTCATGTGTATGAACACTTATGAATACCAAAAAGCGAAGAAGATTTTCCCTGCAGGCTGCAGTTCTAACTGCTTTAATCTCATTGATATCGTCTGTAACGGTGGCCTTAGGCCGGATGTTCTTCACCTGTGCTTGCAAACTAAAATCAAATATGGTCAAAACTGGATATTGACCATAACAAGTGCTGAGCAGCTTGTGAAACTTTCATGGGCGCCGTTGCAAGGATGCAGCTAGCAGGGACAGCTGGCCAAGAGGATAGTGCGACGGAATAGGGGCTGCACGATGGAAGTGGAGTGTTTGGTTCGAGTCCCTAGAGCATCGTTCTTTTGCATCTTAAACTGGCGCTTCATGATTATTTATAACCAACACTATCTCCATAATGAATGTATTCATGATCGGGGTCACAAATAAATTCATAGGATGAGCTTTTTCTTCGATAGTTGAAGGGAAAATGTTGTGGTACCGAAATGGTGCCAAATGGCGCTGGTGCGAGTAGCGAATGCGATATTCGTGGTCAGAGCAATGGTCCACTCTTATCCAAAGTTTGGGGAAAAACAGGATCTTGGCTTGGTTTCAAAAAATTTGACCTGCCCATACATAGGTACAACCCATCCTGTGACCCCAAACGACTTGTGGAAGGGCTAGGCGTGGGGAATGAGAAGGGGGTCCGTCCTAGAGTGTACCACGGAAACCGAGGTTCTACCCCACAAAGCAAGTTTCACACTATGCTGCATTCTTTTAACCGATCAGCTATCAGCAGTAGGCCCAGCCAGCGTGGCCGGGAACTCAACCTACCACTGTTTGACAAGGAGGAGAACCTAGCGACCTAGTTATTGTCTTCTAGGCTATCACCATGCTGGCTGTCTGTCATTGTCAATTACGAGACAGGATTTCCCATTCCATGGGAACGACGACGGTGGTCTACCCATGGCCCAACTTTTCGAACTTGGGTCGGGATCTTAATTTTCCCCGAAACTTTGGGTATAAGGGTCATTCGGCGTCCTGATTACAAATATGTAATTTTTCAGCGTAAGCGTCATCTGACGCCACGGGGCAGTACAACGGCGCCGATTTGGTGTCGCTACTTTCTCCACCAATTTTTTAGACAAAGTGTATAACGGTTGCTGGTAGTCCTGACTACAAAAAATGGCATAAGCTCTTTACGCTGACGCTGCTTTTTGCAAAATTTGAAACGCCAACATCCTCTTCTATTCGGGGACGATACCTCAAGGGCACTGGGTGGGTTCAAAATGAGGCCGAGAAAGTGGAGAAGAGCTCGAAGAAAGGCTTTGTGAAGTCCATGAAGGCGGTAGCTTTGCGATAAGAGGCCATGATAAGACTGGAGAGATAATGGGAATGAGGAGAGGCGAGACAGTCAGACGAGGATTGACAATAGTTTTCATGAATAACTTATTGTCATCTCAAGCATATTGGTAGGTATACACATGGTTAGACTTGCCACAGAGAGGCGAGCCTATTCGCTGTAAAGATCTTTCCTTTAACCCGCTTTCAAGAAGTTATTAATGGTCCCACATTACTTCTGGGATCGGTTCTTCTGCAACGGTTCGATAGGTTCCTGCAACAACACCTTTGAGGAGTAACAAACCGCTGTAGAACTTCGTACATATCTCGTTCATCCGTGGGCGGTTAGTTGTTCTAACACCTGTATTCGTCTTCGAGAGCATAGGGTATATGTTGCCTTAGACGGATATCCCTTTCTACAGCTTTCAGGCTAGCCTTCTTCAGCGGCTCTCGCGAGTTCATCTTTCTGTAGCCTTAATAATCGCACTTGATTCTTTCCCTTATCGCTTCACAAAAGTGTCGGTATCCTCATTTTGCACATTTATTCACTTTCCTATATACACCATAACTTGATAGTGTTAGCAATTGATGTTGGTCCTTTTCTCAAGAAAACTTCGTAGTTTAATCGAAATCAAACAACATCGTTCTTGCAAGGAAGGTCGTTCAGTACGTGGAGCCTGAACCGTTTTTTTGCGATGATATAGAGACAATGATGGAGTACAAAACAATGATTCATTTTTCCTAAACGGCCTTATGATACCAGAAAGGGGTTATGAAATTGAGGCGCGGTTCAAGTGCTCGCACTGACAACTTTTCGAAATTTGTAGGAGAATTAACCCGGGTGGGCGGGGCGTCCTCAAATGAGGCAGTGCTTAACAAAAAAATTGATAACTGTTAGGAGAAGGCCTACAGAGCAGAAAAAAATTGGTGCAGGGAAGCAATGTCTAATCCCGTCATATATGACGAGAGAGGAGGCATGCCCACAATGGGCGGAGCGCGCTCTGGAGTGTACGGCATTTTCTACAGTTCCTCAGAATTCGGGCAGAAGTCTTGGGTGCCAGAAAAAGGTGGGTAGAGATGGGTGGAGGAGTGGAGGTTAACTGCCGGCCTTGGGCGGGACATGATCAAAGTGGGCGGAGATTTTTTTGTCAACTGCTATCGTGGGCGGGGCGTATACCAACGTGGGCGAAATTTGTCCTTAACTTATAATTCAGATCCGACATGTCTAGGAGACCGGGAAAAAAGAGAGCTAATCCGCCAACGGGAGATTTTTGGGACTTCTTGGAATGGAAACTACGAAATTTCTGACGAACCCCGCCCACATTGGTGCAGGCCTCGCCCCCCCCCCTCAATGGCAATTGACTTCACCTTCACAGTCAGACTTGATCCACTTTTCCCGATCTCCAGAACTTCTTGGATCCGAGTTGTGACTTTTTGTGGATAGCGCCGCCCCCTTTGGTGCACGCTCCACCCACCAGTAGCAGCTGGCCCTTTTTCATTGACGGACTCACCTCTTTTTTTCTGGTCTCCAGGACTTCTTGGAACCGAGTTATGAATCTTTGTCGCAAACTCGGCCCAGTTTGATCATGCCCCGCTCACAGCCGACAGTTGACCTCCACTCCTCCACCCATCTCTATTCACCTTGTTCTGGCACCCCAAGACTTCTGCCCAAATTTGAGGAACTGTAGAAAATGCCGTACACTCCAGAGCGCGCTCCGCCCATTGTGGGCATGCCTCCTCTCTCGTCATATATGACGGGATTAGACATTGCTTCCCTGCACCAATTTTTTTCTGCTCTGTAGGCCTTCTCCTAACAGTTATCAATTTTTTTGTTAAGCACTGCCTCATTTGAGAACGCCCCGCCCACCCGGGTTAATTCTCCTTAGTTCGACTGACTTACCAATGCACATACCTACATTTTTTCTCCCAGTTTCGAGGCCTTTTTGGTATAGTTTCCGAAATCCTGGTCGTCAGCGCCACTCATTTCGATGCACGCCACGCCCATTGTAGGCGGGGCTTTGCCTAGCTGCTATCTGTTTTGTACTTCGCGAGACCTTTCCCACCCATCCCACACTTTACCCGGTCTCTCCAGGCCGATCCCCAGAAGTTAGGAAATTGTGACAGACATACAGAACGGCAGACGACAGACGACAGACAGAACGACAGCCGAAACGCTTTATAGTATGTAAGACCTTTTATCATTAATGGCTATATGCAGCTGACGGAGTGGCAAGAAGCGGCGTTTTCCACACGCACGGCCAGGTGATCGAGTAATTGACCACACGCCGCCCAGTCTAGCCAGCCCTCTATCACTGCTAATTCAGTAGATTAGCTCTGGAGTTGTCGAGGAGAAAAATTTGATGACTTGAATATCACTTGTTCGCCTCTTTCGAAGTGATAGTAGATCTTAAGCAGTGATCAATTAAGCAGTCAATTGAGAAAAATGCGAAGGGTAACGGGTCGACGAGGTGCACATGAATCGCACGTGGCCGCCAGGGGCTGGAAAGACGATCGCTAATGGGAAGAAAAAGGTGAAAAAACAAAATTTCGTGTGCTACCTGCGTTGTACACCATTCGATAATATTTTTCATGGGAAATCGATTGATGCACGTTTCAGGTTCTAAGGTCCTTCTAGACAAGCAAAAAAACTGATCATATCACAAGGACATGACGAGCAGTGATATTTAGGGTCACACCACGGAAGGAACGCTCGTCTGCGACTAAATATTTGACCTGATTCCTATAGAGAAGTAATCGTAGTTTACGACGGTGGAGAGATTTCCTCGCTATCTTCTCAGGTTTCCACAAAACATCTCCTCTAAAAGTGGGGAATGTCACATAATGGGCCTACCACTACTGCAATGCTAGATGAAGCTCTTTCGAAAAATGAAATATAGCATCTTGTAAATCCCGAGCAGAGCTATTAGCTGGTATAACATTTAACATTCATTAACGGTTTTTACCCTTCGCAAACCGTCGATTGAACAAAAATCGGTATCAGTCTTGTAGGCATAAGAACACTGTAATCGCTTTCTGTACACACTTACATGGGCGCAAGGTGGGAAATATACGTACATGACATCTGGTGCCGTAAGGTATTTCATCGAACAGGAGAGGAACCCCTCCCTGGTAATGTATGCTCTCCCCGAAAACTCGGAGAAAGAAAATAGCATCGGTTCTCGGGTATGTCTCCCAGACTGCATGTCAATTGCAAGGATATTTCGCCGTTTGCATATCAATCGGGGAGAATTCCCCGGTAAGTAGAGCCGTGGCCCTTTCCCCGAGAGTTTTCGTGGAGAGCATACCTTACCAAGGAGGATCCCTCTTCTATTCGGGGACGCATACCTCAAGGGCCCTGGTGGGTTCAAAATGAGGCCGAGAAAGTGGAGAAGAGCTCGAAGAAAGGCTTTGTGAAGTCATGAAGGCGGTAGCTTGCGATAAGAGCCATGATAAGACTGGAGAGATAATGGGAATGAGGAGAGGCGGGACAGTCAGACAGACAGTCAGACGAGGGCTTGACAATAGTTTTCTCAGGAATAACTTATTGTCATCTCAAGCATATTGGTAGGTATACACATGGTTAGACTCGTCACAGAGAGGCGAGCCTATTGCTGTAAAGATGCGAGATGATTGCTTTCCATTTTACCCGCTTCCAAGGAAATTATAATGATGCGACGGTTTGCGACGCTATAGAATCATCGCGACGCGTAGATGTTACAAAAGTTAGGAGCAGTATTGTACACCTACCCCGGAGTCCCTCCCTCCTCTAAGCTAGATTAGTCTTAGGCAATAAGTGTAAGTGAGAGAGCCCAGGAGAACATAAAATATGCACTGAACGGTGCAGACGCCAAAAGCGAATGTCGTGTTCGTGACCGGGATTTAAAATAACCGCAGTAGACAAGTTTACAGCGAATTTGGTGGAAACAGCCCTGGCGTCAATTGGCGCCAAATGACACCAACGCCAAATTGAATGTCATTTCCGTAATCAAAGCATGGAGTTACCTCTATGGGCAAAGTTTCGACGAAATTTTGATTTTTTGGGGCTGTAATAATTGAATGGTGCCCAAAATTGTTCTTAGTTTTAGGACACACGAAAAGGATAGTTGCTGTGACGATTCATGAAAGTTCCAGCCAAGTTTGAGAACTGAAAATTGGTAGTGGCATGAGAAATTGAAGGGTGTAGTCTCTAATCATATTTTGGAATGTTTCGTAGTACCTCTGAAAGTCATGTCTTGCTTTTCAATGCTTTTACCAACCTTGTCATATTTATCGGACAGACAGAAAGCCGAATAGCGATTGAGGGCAATAACCATATTCCCGATCATGTGTGCGAAGTACGTGACAGTACTAAGCACAGCAAAGAACGAGATAACGGGCCGGATCTCTGGACCCAATGCAAACGGGCGGATAAGTCGAAAGAAGATACTCATGTAAATAGCGAGTATGTCAGCGATTCCTGGGATAAAGTAACACATAGGGAGAAAGGAGAATGAATGAATCTATGTATAATACGTATTCTCATAGCACAATGAGCCACTCTACCTGTGGTTACGAACAATATGTAAAAGGCGTTGCAGAAAATCTTCCGTTTAGATGTAATAATGACAAATACGACGAATATGTAGGTTATTCCGAGCGCCACCTCCGCTATAGTCTGTGGGACGTTATCTATCATTTTATTTCTGTAAGAACACTCCAATCTCGTCTCATCATGTTCATGGAATTTACGAAATTTCGCAGGGGTAATATGTAGTACGGGAAAAACAATATAGCATCTAAGTCATTCCCTACATATTGACTTTGATAGTTTAGCATTTTTAGTGCTGTTAAAGAAACATATAAATACTGTGCTAAGCAAATTCCACTAAAAACATTGCAATAAGGTGTGCAACAGACGACCAACAGAAAGCCTCTTCTGTAGCACTTGGAAGCTTCACGAAAAATTACCTTTGAAGCTTTTCTGTCTCACCACGTCATTAGGAGGTAGTGTTTTCGGATGTTTTGAACTGTTGGAATTCTGTTTTGCAGTTTCTTTGTGCTGTAGACACCTGCTTTATAAAGAAATCAGATTCAATTCAAGTTTACCAAAAACACGGAATGCCTGTGAACACAGTCGCTGATTGCCAACTATAATACTGTAAATCAGATTTCGAGAAAGCCTACAGCAAGTGTAGCTCCATTCAGCTGAAGCAATCAGAACACCTTTGCGTCGAATTGGCAGCCATGAAATGTGCGTGCACAATTTTCAGAGTAATTTGACCCGATTGACACTAAATTCTAGCTGCACGAGTTGGACGCTATCAATTGCGATTCGTTGTATAGACGTTTTCGCGGTTCCTCGACGACTGTGAAAATTGATTGATCTTACTTTTTCCTTCAAATTCACATAGTCATGCATTTTAAAGTGCTAGTATCTGATAGTTACAGTATACCCTTATGCATTGCATCTACTAGTGATCACCATCTTCAAAAGTGGTCAGCTGGGAAGCTTCTGAAAAAGCGCTCATATAGTTAACGTGTCAAATTTGATTGCTAATTTGAACATCGATACCAATCTCTAGCTTGAATACTCCCAAAAATATTATGTTCATTTTTTTCACAAAAAGGTCGCTTTTTCTGTGTCTCCAAAAGATACAGCCACCTCATGTTTCTTCACTGCACTTTACTTTCGCTTGATGAAACTGCTTGGCCCTTATAGGTTTTCTTCATTCAAGCTATCACAGAATTAGCCGCCGTCGTAGTGGCGACTGAAGAGTTCGCGGAAGGCAGTCAGATTGCAAGAGATTTGAGCCGAAGCCAACGTAGAGACACTCTTTCTGCCATAAAAGGTGCGAAAATTCAGCAATTCTGCTGTTGTTGTGTATGTTTTACTTTCTGTCTGTTTTTTTTTCATTTTTTATGATCGTAGCTTTCTTTTTTCGATGAACTCCTCCAAAAACATGAGGAAATATGAAGACAGGAATCACCACACAAAGGATAAAAGAATAGGACATTTACCGTTGATCAATCTCGTTTCGGAATGCGCCACGGATTCTTATTCCATTTGTATGTTCGTAGTGGCTTTTGAATGCGATCTAGTCTCCAAATACAACGACTTGCGGAGGCAACGAAGGCTTGGTTAGCCCGGACGACGTACGACTCAAGACTCCATCCCAGGTCGCGCGAGTGGTGAGCAGCGGCACTTGCCATTACACTACTTCCGCCCTCAATCAAGACATAAGAGACCGAGAACTGATCTTGATCAAGTCTTCTTTCCTGCACCTTTCGGCATAAATGCCTTGATTTCAGCAACAATTACTTGTAGCAAAGAATGCCTTCTCCGTTTTCTGCTGGTATATACCTTGAGAGTTTATGAACGCATACCGAACAGTTATCAAGACACTTAGACAACATTCAGAAAAAGGCTCTTTTTAAGAAGGGTGTCATGCTCTTATATTCTTCTCTCGGAAAATTAATCTTGATCTAGAGGGAACGTTCATATCCCTCTTTTGGTTCCAACGCTGAATGATCCACAGGGAAATTGGTAACCATTATGTATGCCGACGAATATTTCGATACTGACCTAAGCGCCATTTATCTTTTCTAGAGATGAGGGTGAAATTGCGCAAAATTGTGAGCAGTGGAGAATATTGTCACCCGAAGTGTTCCACAGCACAGGAGGACCTATGTAAGTCTAAGTAAGGTTAAGTCTGCAGCTGCAGTACGTTGTGCTTCCACGCCGCAGCGGTGAGAGACAAACAACAAGCTGATAGGAAAGCTGTTTGAAAGCAAGGCATATACAGGAGGGCCTTTGTGAGTTCCCATTCAGCATTGTTAGCGCAGTATTGCGGGTCAGGAATCCTAATCGCGGCCTATTTTTTGTTGCAACCCAAGCTATTTATTACTCTGCTGTGAGTCTTCGTGATGTGCAGAGGTCTTACGTGAGTAAGACTGGTCATTCATGGCCTCCGCACATTCAGCAGCATGAAAGCACAGCCAGTTTCGGAAACCAGGGTGCAGCTCCAAATATCAGAAGAATTGTGGCCACTTTCTTCCTTATTATGTTTGTGAGTGAACTCATGCCTGATCTTTTCCGGCACAGACCTATCCAGTGTAAGCGTGCAGATCCTGTGATTGAAAAAACGAAATGACGAAAAACGGTGCAAATTTCAGGGGCGAAAGTAACTTTGCGCCATCTGATCTCTCAAGGCTACTGAGCAGGGTCGGTCCTTACTTTGCTAAACAAGGTAGCTACGGGGGGGGAGGGTTGCGTACCAGGTGTCAAGCGAGGCGTCGTAGATAAATCGGAAAATACGACGGCCCCCCCCCCCACTCGCGCCAGAGGGAAGTCGATGAAAGGACGCCTTCTCAAAGAGCGAACAATGGAAAGTTGTCATAATTCTTCCCTCAAAACTGTTCATTAAAACCCTGCTATTCACACCGTCACCGCAAATTCTTTTAAAACGCACAAAAGTGGAAAAGTCCAAAAAAATTTAATCATTACTGATGAGTCCTATCGAAACGAGCAAACGAAAAAAAAAAACAGCAGAACAAATCCTCATACTACTCACTAAAAATGCATACTTTTGACAACCCCATCTCTTCTTTAATTTATTTCTTCATCAACAAAACTTACCAAAATTTTAGTACTACACAGAGTACGGTATCAAATTGCACGTTAAACCCCTTACCAGTTGAAAGAAGCTTTTCACCGTCTTAGCCAGCGCGTGCTGACTGATCTTTGCGTTGGCCGGTGGGAACCGCTTATCTACTATTGAATTTGAACAAATATTCAAAATGATATAACTTTCTTCAAAATATGACGAAATTTCAATCTGAAAGCAGATTTGGAGTTAATGTAAAGAGCTCTTTCTAAGCAGTATTGAATCAGGCATACAAAAATTTAATAAAGAACTAACAAAGTTAGATCGATTAAGCGAGGAAAATCATGATGAGCAACGAAAGTTTTTCCAACCTTCCGAGGCCGTAACCTTTGCTCCCTTTTTGATCATGTCCCGGAAATTTAATATGTCAGACCAACTAAGACCCGACTTTCCTCTATCAAATGTTGTTACCAGCAGCTTATATGTTCCACAATTTAAAAAATGGCCACGTTGAGGATTTCTGCGAAATTACTCGAGGAAAATTTGCGATGAGTGCGATGTTTTTAACGGCTTTCAAGACGCATAACTACGTTCAAACCGCCATTCCATCTGAAAGTAAATACTCAGCGTAAACTAGAAAGAATTGCAAGCTATTCACGGTTACCAGGACTGCTAAAAAACGTCCAACGAACTAAAAAATGGCCGACGTTGAGGATTTTGCCCGAGTCCGCCGAAAAGCACTTTGTCGGCTGCATCAGCAACTACTCCAACGACTATATCTCTTTTCAGGGGCATTATGCACCTAAATGAAGCGAGATTCAGAATCCTCTTTCTTTTTCTCTTTCCAAAAAAAGTGTAAAATGTTTGGCGTGTCCTAAACTTTAACAATTAACATGCTTGTGAATTGACGCGAAGGACGACGTTCTTGCTCAATTAGTGTACTCCTACCATGTAAACTACACCCAAGATCGCTTTCAGAGGATCCTCTCAGTTTTTCTCTGAATTGACCGAGTTTTTCTCTCAAAAGCCGTGTTAAAGCGCGCCGCCACAATCGCGGACCCTCGCGCCGCCCGCTGTCAGCCTTCACATCCTTTGAGATATCGAGGAATCACCTGAAAGATTGAAATCTCCGTTGGAAAAACGTGCGAATTATTGATTTTTGACTTGCTTAAGTGATGTTAAAAGATAAAACTTTGAAGGCACGTGCAAAATCAACTACGCACGCACACCTCTGAAGTTTCCGAAAATTTTTATGGGCGGAAAGCAGCTGTAGTGGAAGTCCTCTGGCCTTCCAATGGCATCGATCTCGAATCCCTGATGTTTGTCCTCCGATCAGTGGTGCATCAATCCCGGCCGATCCCTTCTCCCAAGCGGCCAATACGACCCCCCCTAGAGACGTGTCGAGATTCCTCACGCACCCTTGACCCATGGTCGTACTTTATGAGTTTTTAGAGGGGGGGTCGTCATTTTGATGATGCTTGTAGAGGGGGGGGTCGTATATTTTGATGAGGTTGTAGAGGGGGGTCGTATTTGCTTCGATTGTAAGAAGTTGCATAAGAGGTGGGGAGGAGTGGCGCGGGAGAAAATTTTCCGTTTCAGCGCGGCGTATATTACCCCCCTTCAGAAAATGAAGCTGGGAATTAATGGCTTAAAGGTAAGGAGGGGGGTAAATTGGTGGAAATTTAGGGAATCTAGGTAATTTTGACGGCCTCAGAGTGACTAATACCCCCACGCGCGTCGACGGCATTTTTGGAGGCACAAGTGGCGGGGTTTGTTGGTCGAGTGATATCAGAATGAAGTACTATAGCGAGGAAATATGGTGGTCGAGGGTCGAGAAGGGGGGTCGTACCCAAATCCACCCTGGGGAGGGGGGTCGTAAGAATTTTTCGAAAGGTAGCAACGATAGGACCGACCCTGTACTAGGTAGTGCTACAGTACATCATGGAGAGTTGTAAATGGCAAGGAACAAAAATGAGGCTGATCTCCAGAGGCAGAGACTAAAGCGGTTTATGGGTGATGCTACCGAAGTCATGATGGACTTCCAGACGACAGGCAATGATTCTCAGTGTGGCGGTTAACACTACGAGTGCAGGGCATGCTCTACTATTGCTCATATACAGATGCGTTCAAAAGTATAGTGCACACCCTCAAGATTCACGTTTGAAAGGGAACCATGAGGTTTCGTGCTATGAAATCCTTCTCAATCGATTTGTCGGAGTCGATTACCTATCAATGGAAGCAAAGCAGATAATATCGCCTCACTTTAAATTTTGGATGAAATTTTTTTTCTTGTTTCAAAAGTATGTGGCACACTTGAAGAAGATCATTTTGGCGCCGAATTTTCCAACCGATTTCCATCCGACTTTGCTGTTTTCATTTCGTCATCAATTTCAATCTGCGCCATACTTCTTCTGAGGATGAGCAAGCTCAGATCAAGGTTCTGCATGATAATGAACGTTCCAATCTAGGAATCGCAAAAGCTAACTTGGTCGTTCTCCTTAATGCATGCGAATTTTATTGGCACCCTGATAATTATACTCAGCCACCCACTCTGCGCTCCATCCCAGATCCTTGACTGCTTAGAAAAAACAAGAGTAGCCCACATCCTTCGGAATTCTCATTGACAGTCCGAGCTCACATTTTTATTCCAGCCTCGAAAATGACCACTAAGGCCCCTCATCCGCTCAAATGAATACACCACTCGACAGACGCTGAGAAAGGCTACTCACTTCAATGCTCAGCACAATTAGCCAATGGGAGTCTGCTCGTCAGACATGGCCACATAGGATAGGACACCGGGTGAAGACACGGGTTTTTGAGGCATTCCATATTTTCAAAACAAGCAACTTTTTATGACTTTCTCTCCCTCAGGTAGTCTTCGCTCGGGAAAGAGTTCGATCATGATGGGCGGAAAGAGTTTGTACTGCTGAAGCGGTGTGGCGATGACCGGTCGTGTTCTCGAGATGGAATTTCGGAGGACGCGCATTGATGGTCTGGGGCGGTTTCGCAAGCAGGTGGAATTGGAGGTTGCCGCTCCATTATTGCGTATGAATTGTAAAGAATACAAGCAGTGCTCCAATGTCACCTGTTGCCCTCCTTAGCGAAGTGGAGCAAATTGCATTTTTAGCAACAGACCACGTGTTTTCGATGCTCGATGCTTCGCATCTACAAAGAATGACCTTGCCAAGTGGTGCTGAAGCGATAGATTGGCTTGTGTGTCCTCCTTACTGCAACCCATGAACTGAAGGCGGCGGTAGAGGCTATTGGCCTAAGCGACGAAACAGCTATGCCAAGCGTGGTCAGATTATGCCGGACAAGATATTTGAGTTAATTAGAAACTCTGGAGCTCCACTGATTTCTAAGCTCAGCTATGTTTTGTCTTTCGTTAAGTGTGCACACACTTTTGAAACAGTGAGAAAATTTCATCCAAAATTTTTTCGAAAGTGAAGCGATATATCTGCTTTGCTTCCATTGATAGGTTATCGACTACGAAAAATCGATTGAGAAGGATTTCATAGCACGAAACTCATGTTCCTTTTCAACCGTGAATTTTGAGGGTGTGCACATACTATTAAAACGCACTGTACTATCATGAACTTGGAGTTCTTATGAAGGAGCGTTCATTTCTTGAACACTTCGATTGACGGTCGCTGACAGTTAGGTAACATATCGACCGGTAGAGGGGCGGTCCCCGCGACGTACCAGCGCTGCGGCCGCGACAACGCGGATGGAAGGTTGCCGTATTCCATGATTGAGTGATGTTTGAGCAATCCGTCCTGCAGTCTGCATTCCTCCGCATGCACACTATCTTATCAGTTCGACGTACTGCGCTCTCGCCATGCTCTCTCGCCCGCGATCGATCAACTCAATTTATCAGCCGTTTTGAGCTGAATGCCGGCTAATTTCGGTTATATTCTCAATCTGCACGCTTCTTTTTTCACAGGTAAGCGAGTTTGAAACATGCTAATTTGTTTCTGCATAATTTTCAGTTGGTTTATGTCAATCCATTTCCTCATAAGCAGCAATTATGCTTGTTTTGTTTGTTTGTTTTTATTTCTTCTTTCTATTTAACTCGTTCTTCATGATAGTGCCTGTTTAGAAGTGTTTCCGACATAATGAAACACAATCAAAAGACACCACCATGAAGAACGAATTAAATAAATTAAACAAGAAAAAATAAAAAGCACAAAATAAGGTATAATTGCTACTAATGGGGGCAATAGTTGGACATAAAATCAATCAGAAAACAGAAGCCAAATTAGCATGTTTAAAACTTGCTTACCTGTGAAAAAGAGGCGTGCCCGTTGAGAATATTAACCGAAGTTAGTCGGATTTCAGCTCAAAAACAGCTGATAAATTTCGGTTGATCGATTCGTGCGAGAGCGCCAGACGGAAAAGTGACGAGAGCCGCAGATGGAAAGTTTACGGTCGAACTGCTAAGATAGTGTGCATGCGGGAATGCAGACGGGAGGACGAAGTGCTCATGACCCCACTCAATCACTGGAATACGGCAACCTTCCCTCTCCGCGTGTTCGGGCCGCAGCGCTGGTACGTCCGTGAGACCGCCCCCCTCAACCGGTCGGATATGGACTGTAGCTAGGGGTGTGACAAAAAGCTTACGAAATGCAGGCCATACGTGCATGGTAGGATTCGATAGAGAGGTGTAGGCTCAACCAGCTGCCAATCCCTATGGTCCTAAGAATCTCCACTTTAGCAATCTAACCCTTTGACGACAATGTGGATTTGCACGTAGTGTGCTCGTGAGATCCACGCCTCTTTCTGGCGCGCCCCAAACCTTCGCAGAAAATTAGACAAAACTGTCCCCAAAAACAGTTTCCTTGTTAAAATTTTGAAATATGACACTAAACAAATATATCTGCAGGCTTGAGCTTCAATGATGTATTGTAGGAATTAGAGTGGAAGTCTGGAGAAAATGTCGACTATCGAAAGGATGGTGTTTGAAAACCTTTGAAGTTCACATGACAGTGAATTTTTGATATAGTTTTAAACTCCTCCTTGTACCTTAAGACTGTGAAAGACGTAGAGGTCTAATCTGTCACTCACACTTAGGTTTTAATATGTATAAACACTAGTTAGTTCATCGCCGAGCGAAAACGCCATATCCCTAAATTTCATATCAATCAGCTAGTAAAAAACGTTTCCGCGCAAAATATGCTAAACTAGGCGTAATGGAGCTTGCTTAAAATTACTGATATTTGAAATGTTTAAACCGGGTAAAAAGGAAATTGGAGGGGTGGTACGCCACCCGTGGGGTGCCACTGTCGCCAAGGGTTAATGCGCACACACATTGCCCTTATACCGATGAAGTTGTAGATCGAATGCACTCCTAAAGAGAGACACCGATTTAAAGTTAGTTTACCATCACAATAGTGTCGATCGGGTGATACCGCACGATCATGAAACCTTGAGACAGTCCGCCTTTGGTTACTTTACGTTCAATCGCCACTATCGCCTAGATTATAAGGACATCATGTTCGACAAATCGGGTGCAGGTGTATAGCGCTCTCCCTGAATGCTGGTTCCGTTCCCAGTGTCCCCGACCCTAGTGTCGCGGATGCGACGGTGGCCCGGTGGAGCACCTGCGCGCCGCGGCCCGGCCAAATTGCGCTCGGATGCCAATGCGCATCAGCGCGATGGGCCCCGCCTCCCGTCAAGCCATTCAGTCGGTCGCGTACATGCACCGTCCGTGCGGCGGTGCTCGTAGAGGCATGGTCACCGTGACAGTCGTGTCACCGGGCAACGCGATGAGGCCAGCTAAGGCGAAGGGTCACATCGCCCCGTAATTCCCATTGCTGGTGGAGCGCCTGTCACACCAAAGCCGGTCGTGGCCTCCCTCTGCTCCCCGTCTGGGAACAGCCCTTCTAACATCCCATATAGGACACGTCGGCCACATGGAGATCCAGAAGTTACCGAGCTCACGTGGGGGTTTACTAAGTTGTGTCAGCTGGTGGGGCTCACCTCCGAGAGAGGCGACCCCCTCGAGGAGAGTGGTGAGTTAATACGTCATAATATTTAAATATTAGTTAACTATTTGTATTCCTTATGAATTATATGTGGGGTTACCCTAATTATATCTGGTTGCTGTGTGCCATTAGGGCTGGGCTGTTTACTTAGGTTATCCCGTCGGCCACTAGGGCGTAGGTTGAGCTGCTGACGAGCTCCCCCCGTGTCCCCGGAGGTAGCTGGGTCCACTCCTCCTGACGGGTGCTCAGGAGGCAGCGTGGTGGGCCGACGGGCAGTTCGGCGTGAGGTCGTGTGTCGGGGAGCACGGACACCGTTCGCGACACCTAGCAAATATTTCCGCCCATGAACGGGCTTTAGCGGAACACTAGGTACTGTTCATCGGGCAGTGAGACCATCTCTATGCGGTCGCCATATCACTGTTCAGAGTGAACTATACTTGTCTTAAAGTCCTGATTTCATTTTACAACTGCCATATGCACCTGGGACGGGTCTATCTTGGCTGTTTGAAAACGAAGTGGTAACCTGCTGTTGCAGTGGATCGTGGTTCATCACCTCTTCTTCTTCGGGCAGCAGTGGATGTGGTTTATGCCGCTTCTTGCACACTAAACCACTGTTGCGTACAATACCAAATTACTAAACTATCCCAGTACAAATGTTAGAATCAATGGAGCGATTGATAGGTGAGAGGTGCCGAAAGGAATCAGCGTCAAAAAATGTACTGATCCCAGAGGCTGCCACAACTCAGATAGGTAAAGTACGCACCCAAAGAGGGATACATATGCTGGCACATGGAAACCTCATTTAACATCAGATGGTGTTTCCTGATAATGATATCCAAACGAAACTACGGCACAAAAGGTTAACAGAGTAGTATGAACACCAAACTTCTCCGCCTTGTATTTCGTCAATCACCTGATCTCAAATAATTAGTTATCTATTTAAAGAAATCCTGCACGGAAATTTCTTGCTCCAATTCTCAACATGTATGTATCAGTTGTGATCACTGGAGCCAATACGAAGTTAACAAAGCGAACATTTAGCTTTCGAAGAGAAATAAACTTACCAAAACCACATTCCACGGACCATCGAAGGACCATCGGGCGGAACAACATAACGCATGGAACAATGTACGTGGAGAGGCGGCTATGTGTAAAGGCGTTGTAGGACACGTGTAAACTGCCGCGAGTGCAATTGCGTTCCAAAGCACGATTGCGCGTGATTTTGTTTCGCACACATTTCGCACACACACAGAGCTGTGGAACAAAAAAAAAACTCAAAATTAGGCTCAAGCCCACATTACGGCGCCGCGCCACCGCGGGAAGAACTTCCGGTGACGACACTCCGTTACGGCGCCGCGCCACCGCGGGAAGAACTTCCGGTGACGACACTCCGGGAAACGAGGTACCTCTCGCAAACGCTCGTGACGTCAGCTTGGCGGGAATTTGAACGACTAATGGGTGTCTCGGTTTTTTGAATTTTCCTACAAAACAAACTCTTATTTCTCGTTCTTCTCTTTCTCATGGTGACCTATGGGACTCGAGTCAGTGTTTCATGGGAGAAATAGGATCATGATTTTTTCGCGCAGGATTCCTTTAAGACTGTATGGAAAAAAATGTGGCAGAAGGGGTGGTGACTACTCAATGACAACAAAATATGACAACGGAGAAGCCCCGCTCTATAGTATATACTATAATGCTCTAATTCTGTCTTTCCGTTTACGTATGTATCCGCCTGTCACGATATGCTACATGAATGAAGAATCATCTACACATTTCGGGTCAAGTTTGGGATGGGCATAGGTCAAGAAGTACAAAATACAATCAGCCGGGCTGAAGTCCCCTCACAGCAGGGGGGGGGGCACGCGCCAAATCGGGATGTGCAAACGGCAAAAGATTCGAGTTCTGTTATAGAAGAGCACAAAGACCGGGAAAAAGTGAGGAATTGATTGAAAAAATTTGATAGAAAGTCGAGTTAGAGAAGCCTGCCCGTGATGGGTGGAGCGTTCCCTAAATGTAGGCGGAGTTTGTCGTTAAGTAGGCAGTGTTTATTACAGATACCAAAAATTCGGTTCCCAAAGGTCTCAGAAACAGGGAAAAAAGTGGAGAGAGCTGGAAGTAGGAAAGGTTGAAAGTCGATGGTAGGCAAGGTGGGCGGAGTTTGCTAAAGACTCACAACTCCTTACAAAGAAGACTCGCTAACTGGGAAAAAATGAACGGAATCCAGCAATGAGTGCTATCGGTGTGCATGGCACGCACCCGGAGATAGCGGAATTTGTCACATCAGTTCACAATTTTGCTCCGAGAGGTCCCAGGGGCTTAGGAGAAAGAAGGAGCTGCTTAGAGAAGGAGTGGAAGGTGGATTTGATGGTGTTCCAGGCGTGCACCAAGGTGCCTTTTTTCTCCTTCCCTGTGCGCATTATTCTTGTCATAGCTTACCGTAGTCCTTTGAAAGTGTCAAATAGAGGAATCATCCATGGAAACGCCATCACAGGATAAGTGGAGTTGCAAGTGCTAGCGGTGATGTTATTGTGAAAAGTGTAAGTTTTTCGCAGAGTAGGATACGTGTTTTGATCAGAATATTTCTGTGTTTTGCAGTCGGTTTGTGATCATATGTACACGAAGACCACCTTGAACCGACGTCATAGTTTGCGAATCGAGCGACTCGCTAGCGAATCTATGGATCCGAGCGTTGCACCAGCGAATCGACCGGTGCACCAGCGAGTCGAACTATGTACCAGTGAGTCGAACGGTGTACCAGTGACTCAATAGTGACGCGACCCAACGTTCAAAAAAAGACCGCTACTTTCGAAAAGTGTCACGTGACAGTGACAGTGGACCCTTTTTGTAAGTAGCGGGACATGACAGTGGACCCTTTTTGTAAGTGGCGGGACTTGACAGTGGACACTGTTTGGATTTGGCGGACTTCCTTTGAACGCTGGGTCTCGCCACAGTTGAGTCGCTGGTACATCGCTCGACTCGCTGGTACCTAGTTCGACTCGGTGGTGCATCGTTCGATTCGCTGGTGCAGCGTTTGATTCGCTGGTGCAATATTTGTTTCGCTGGTGCAGCGCTCGGATCCAGCGATTCGCTCGATTCGCGAAGGATGACGTCAGCTTTAAGGTGGAAAGAGCGTACCGCATGTAATTTCAATATCGAACTGATGGAGTTTCCAAAATAGTTTCTGCATATTTGATTATATTAATACGATGTTCCTTCTTAATTTTAGCGCACAGGATTAATTTAGTTTGAGTAGTTCAAGCCTTTAGCCTTTCATAAAATAAGCACTCGCTTGTATCGTGAGGCTTCTGGTGTTGCGCTGCAAATCGAATTGGAATCTTCAGGAAGCCTGCAATAACCGCCACAGCAAGAATCAGTCAAATAGGTATTGAAAACGATTGGTCTGGTAGTGAAACAGAAGCTTCCGTTGTTACCAAGAACAATATTGAGAAAGGACGCGCATAGCGTGATGGGCTCTAGTACATTGAACGTCGTTTTTCCCCTGTGTCAAGGCTGGCAGGTACTTGCCAGGATGCATCCTGCGACGAAGGAAAATAATCGTGAGGAAGCTCAGCTTTCCCATGGGGCGAGTAAATTGAGAAGAAAATGGAGCTGTACGGGAAGTTGTCTCACTTCTGTATTGCCGTTCTTTTCCACTAATGAGAAAGTATTCACTGTCGGGCCTGCTGCCAACATAATGGAGACGTGAATGGACTAAGGAAGCTGCTTCATAATGCCTATAACCATTCGAAGCCGTCTATCAACACGTCACAGTCACCTCATTTTCCGCAAGGTAAGTCGCTCCTTTTTCAGAGAAGATACTGACTAATTGGAAGATTAATGTGGTTGTTGTGGTTTTTCGTTATAAACCTTCAGCGAATATATTTTTGTTTTCCAATTATCTTCATTTACTTACGCAAGTTTTGATGATCTTGCTACCAATTTGTGGCCACCCTGCAAATACGAGTGGCCAAAAAAGAGAAAATTCTCTCTAGGTTCGGAGTGGCACTGATGGCTTTGCTATAAATCAGAAACCAAATGCTAAAAACTAAAAACTGAAGAGCACGTCCCATTCTATTAATAACGTCATATCAGTGTTCTACACCGATGATCAGAAGAATTTGACAACGTTGCGCACCTTTCGGGCTCAACGTGGTCCTGGATGGAGCGTGGACCAAAATTCCCTTATTTGAACCCAACCTGTAGGGGTCTCTCACATATAAAGCCTCTATCTCTAGGAAGATATCTATCAGCTAGGCGATTGGAGTCAGCATGTAGCTGCTTGAGCCTGGAGCAACTATGGAACCTCGTCGAGCTTGACGATGCGGATGACACTTCATATTCTAGAGCCGATAAGGGCAACGAGCAGAGACTCGCTTCTTGGAAAGACGTTCCTTCGATCACCGCAGCGTGCGTGTGACAGTTTGCTTGTGTAAATCGAGCCTAGTGTCATTTTTCTGGCCATCCTGTAAAGGAGGTGGGGAGAAGAGCAAAAAAGGAAGACTTCCGCACAGGGTATAACCTTGATGAAGTTTCTATTATTCCTTCGAGCACTTCCGTGAACAGAGGCAGTCTCTTCTTCACTGCCGTCACCGTCTTCAGAATACGACGTCATCTTCCATCAGCAACGAGCTCGTGGAGGCCAATTATAATTGCTCCAATCTCGAGCTGCTGCAAACCTTTTCAATCAGCTTACTAGTGGATAGCTTTCTAGAGACTGTTGCTCCGCCTAGGTAAACCCCTCAAGGCCAGCTTTTCAGACACCGTCTTAAAACGAGAGACTACGATAAAGTGCTAATGCGGCGTGGAAGTACATACATGCACCATTAGAAGCAGGGGCCCAAGGGAAAACAAATGTTGCGTTTTTTGTGTCAAAGGTGCGCTAGTTGCAGCGTACAAGGCTTGCCATTCCTTTCTGAGCCCGCCACGGTCTGTGCTCCGCCGCAGCAGCAGCGCCCTTCGATTGCCCATGTGACGAGATATTCCACTTCCAGGGTGTATCCTATAACTTTTCATGGATGCGTGATAATCAAAGCATGATTCTTTGCTGAAATTATAGAGGCCTATCGCATAACATGTGCAAAAGACTCCTAATTGGCTAGCTCGTCCATTATCGGAGGTCAACGGGCAAAGAAAGGGGTCCCATTCTGGGCCTTCTTGACGAATTTCTTTGCTTTTTTCGCCACTGGGGCATTATTTAGCATCTCTACTTCCACTATGAACCTACTCCAAACTTATCGTAATCCCTCGCTTTAATGGTATTATCCGTAGAGGACCTGTTGAACTCGAACCATGCACCGTGTTCCAGTAGAGAAGTCACTCGAAGTCTTTGGTGTACAAGGCTGTTGTGCGGTTTCTTAATGGACTGAAATGTTCTCTTCAACATTCAGTTTGGTTTGATAAGCAAAGTGTGACTCTTCCGTTTTGAAGTGGGGAAGGGCAAGAACTTGGATCACGATAGCTTTGGGTGTGGGTACGTTTTCACAACACCGTGGCACAACTTCTTTAAGCGACGATTCGTTCAACAATGAATAAAGGCAAAGCGTGAAGCTTACCCATATGCCTGCATTATATTCGTGAAACTAGTGAACAGTCAGATCGTTTCTCATGGGGTCACCCTCTATTGCGTGATGAATTGGGAAAAAATCTGTGTCGCCTGCTGAGCAGCGTTTTTCTATGGAGAGAGATGTCACGATCACTCGTGGTATATATACGTATGAGGGGTATACGGAAATATAGGGGCGGAAGTGGTGTAATGGCAAGTGGCACGCTCACCACGCGAGCGGTACGGGGATCAAATCCTGGGTAGTAGGCGCCCGGGCCAACCGAGCCTTCCATCCCTCCGGGGTCAGTTAATTGGTACCATACTTGTCTGGGAGAATAAAAAACACTGACCTGAACATCGGCTGGCCCCCGCAAGTCATTGTATAGGCCACATCGCATTCAAACGCCACTGCTAATGTACAAATGGAAGTAGAATGCATGCCGCACCCCAAAAAGGGATTGGTCAACGGCAAATGCTTTATCCTTTATCCTTTTACCATAAATATAATGCTGTAAACAGGAAATCCTGGTTATAATGCTAAATGAACCCTTGACTGCGGGTGAAATTTTGGTGGAAAACTCTTCTGATGATGGTACACAAACCTCTTGAGAGCCTTCTATCTCGATTCTTCTGGAATGTTTTATTCCCAACATGATGTTGAATTGACTAAAAATGGGCTTTACATAAGTATAAATGAGTATAAGTTTATTACATCTACATAAGGCAAACGTGAGAGAAAAGCACACAACGAAACTGTTAACGCTAGGAACAACCAATTACGTAAAAAAAGATAATATGGTTCGCTAGTCAGTCTCAGAAAACGTTAGGATCCGGCATTGCCTTGTAGCAAATTAACTACACGGCGTCTGAATTGTGCCAGCGATAGTGAGGCGGGCATATTTTTCACTAATTTCAGATAATCACTGCCAGCCCTAAAAGTGAAGCTCCTCGCTCTTAATTTAGTTCTAGGTCTTGCCAAGGAAATCTTCATAGAGCCTCCTCTAGTTCTCGATTATGTCAGCTTAAAGATATGGGTGCCTTGATGCCGTGTACCAGTTTATGAACCATACAGATATCAAAGACTCTGCGTCCCAATTCTAGAACTGTCAGTCCCAGATAAGGATTCTGGTTCTGATATTGGTTGCTTTCGGTATTTTGGCGTACAATAAGCCACCGATTTTATTAAGTAATTCACGAGTAAAGCTATTCTGAGCCTTCTTCGGCGCGTAGACATGCTTTCTTTTCCTGATCTTGAAAACGGTAGCGCTGGATCCAACCAGAGGTTGCACATACGACTTGTAAGCGCGCAGGAGAGCTACATTGTTTCTTGAGAAGAGCTCTCTGAAAATTTGGAAAGTTCGTGAATTGGTCATTCTGGCCCTCACTCTGATGTATTCCGTGAAGTCCAGTTTGATGTTGTAACGAAAACCTAGGTCTCTGACAGATTCTTCAGCAAAGAGAGGGACACCATCAACAGTGTAGGACCGCGTTAGTGAAGTTCCGGACATCAAATGCATGTACACTGTCTTGTGTGGTGCTATAGGCAAGTGCCACTTCTTGGACTAGCTTACCGTTAGGTCAATTGTTTCCTGCAGTCTCTGCAAATCTTCCACTGCTGAGATTGGTTCATAAATTTTTATATCATCTGCATATGCCTTTGCAGTAACGCCTGCTCCATGAAGCATATCAGGAAGCTCGGCAGTAAAAACATTAAAGAGCATCGGCGAGAGCACACCTTCTAGGGGTACACCACTTATTACCCGCCTGACTGGACAATTTTAACCTGAGACGTTCTATTGCAAATAGGATTTTACTTAGAATTTATTGCGAGCGGGGCTTTTTAGTGGAAGTTATGTCGACGATATGACTTCGTCTATACTTTTGTGCAAGGTGCACAACCAAAGTTTATTTCTAAAATAAAATAAATCATCATGGATCACGAATAGAGAGGTTCCCTTTCTTTTATTAAAAAAACGTGGTGTTCAACAGGCCGAGACAACATTTGTCAGTCTGCCAAAATGGCTGCTTGTATCTTTTCCTGCTGCATAGGGGTGATTGGTGCGTGTAGGGATCATTGCCACGTCATCGCTTGAACGGCTTCTGCACCGCATGATGTCGACGATCTCTTGCCGTAGCTCTGCACTAAGCAGCAGCATGAAGAACGGTGGTATAACAATCATCACATCATTTATCCAGAACCACTGAAAACAATGCCTGTCATGTCCGTTTGTGATGTATTTCATGCAAGTTATTTTTCTAGCCTCAAATCCGTACGTTTCTTTTTAACGTCAGCTTGGTGGTTATTCAACTTTCCGTAGTACTCTATCGAAGCGAAAAACCCGGAGACGTCATGCATAATTCATCGGTGAATTACGAATGCGCTTCCGCAGTCGTGCGCTGTACGCCTGGTTGACTTTTTTGCGCTGATGTTTTACTCGCGGGATCTCGTATCGCATTCGAAAGATGAGAATTTCGGAATGTAAGTATCATG
>MU868708.1:15249-47182 GCA_036418205.1 Ostertagia ostertagi | reverse complement strand
CGTAGCTCTGCACTAAGCAGCAGCATGAAGAACGGTGGTATGACAATCATCACATCATTTATCCAGAACCACTGAAAACAATGCCTGTCATGTCCGTTTGTGATGTATTTCATGCAAGTTATTTTTCTAGCCTCAAATCCGTACGTTTCTTTTTAACGTCAGCTTGGTGGTTATTCAACTTTCCGTAGTACTCTATCGAAGCGAAAAACCCGGAGGCGTCATGCATAATTCATCGGTGCATTACGAATGCGCTTCCGCAGTCGTGCGCTGTACGCCTGGTTGACTTTTTTGCGCTGATGTTTTACTCGCGGGATCTCGTATCGCATTCGAAAGATGAGAATTTCGGAATGTAAGTATCATGACGCCACGATGTGACTCCCTGCTACACATCCGCAAAATATCTGTTGGTGGTGGATTAAGCACTCGTTAGACATTTCTGAGCTATAATGTGTGGGCTCGCTCGATGCAACAAAGAATCGTTCGATTGAGAATTTGTAAATATTAGGCGTTTCAGAAAGTTCTTTCGTTTTTCGATCCCCGATTTCCAATGCATGTATCTCGCCTTAAACCAAACCTTTCCGGTTGAGGTAAAAGTCGTTCGTTTGCGCTAACCTTCCGCTATATTAAAACATTTTAGTGGTTAACGTTGTTCTCTGGTTTGGAGCTCTGGATGCGGTGAACTGAGGAAAGGTGGTTTTTAGCATAGAGTTGTATTTTAAAGCATTTCTCTTCAAAGAAACTATCGAGGCTCTCAAAAATAGGGTAGTTGATAGCCAAAGATATACTGAGCAGGCTACTTGCAGCTCAGCCTAGCTGCCAATTTGCTGCTGGCGGGCGGTTGTCGAGATGCGTCGGTGTAGTGCAACTGTTCTGAATTGTGCGTCCCTTTGCTGATGAGAAATGCGGAATCTGTATTCATTTGTGCTGGCTGGTTTGCGATATGCGTGGAGTGCTAACGGATTGACATGTGTCCGTCCCTTTGGTGTATGAGAAATGCTGAATCTGTATTCGAAGATTTGATGATTTCGGCATATGTTGAGCGCGTTAATCTTCGGTGTAGGTTCCGTCGCAAAGTGGTGCCACTGGGAGCGCCAAAGGACACAGGGACATATGGAAGTCAAAATGCTGGTGTCCTATCGAATGGCTTGACCAAGTTTTTCAACCAGATCGTAGCAGAGAGAAAGGTGCCTGAGAGTTGGCAGCAGAGCACAGCGATTCCAATTTGGAAGAAGAAAGGCAGCTCTGCTGACTGTACGAGTTACCGTCCAATCCACCTGCTCTCGCACAGCATGAAGATCTTTGAGCGAAATTTGGGCGGCCGTATTCGTGACATCGTGCAGCTTTCCATCAACCAGTGTGGATTTGTGTCAGGCTGCGGCACCATCGATGCAATACATGCCGCCCGCCTTTTGTTGGAAAGACATCGCGAGAAAAGAAAAGCTGTGCATCTTGCCTTCCTGGACCTGGAGAAGGCTTTTGATCGCGTTCCTTGAGAAGTTATATGGTATGCTTTACGACAGCACGAAGTTCCTAAAGAGCTCATTGAGTGGGTGCGCATACTTTACTCGAACTCAAGGAGTCGGGTGCAAACGGTGGCAGGTACTTCGATGGAATTCCCCATCTTGGTCGGTGTGCACCAGGGCTCCGCGCTTTCCCCACTCCTATTCATTGTCGTTATGGATGCCATTTCGCGTGGTATTCAGAAGCCCGCTCCGTGGACGCTTCTTTATGCTGATGACGTGATGCTCGCATGTGATGACAAACATCTGAGCAACAGGTGCAAACCTGGTCCGACCGTCTGGCTATGTTTGGGCTCAGATTGAATGTGAAGAAGACAGAGTACTGGACCTCCGGTTTGAGTGAATCAGGCACAACTGAGATCAGTGGCACTGAGCTCACACGTACAACATCGTTCAACTATCTTGGGTCGGCAATCGCGTCCGACGGCAACCTGATCTCTGAAGTAAACTCTCGGGTGAGTGCAGCTTGGTAAAAGTGGCGCTCGATGACCGGCGTTTTCTGCGATAAGAAAATACCGGAGCGACAAATCTAAGATCTACAGAACCGTTGTCCGACCAATCGCCATTTACGGAGCAGAGTGCTGGCCCGTGACTAAAGAGGTTGAGGATCGTCTCAGTGTATTGGAGACAAAAATGCTGCGCTGGACTGCCGGGATTACCCGTCTAGACCAGACCAGACCTCTTAGACTGTGAATGATTACTGCATTACCATCTACTCAGCTGAATATTCTCTATATTATCATCTTTGTTCTATCTTGATACTGTTTCTTACTATTTGTGTTATATTACCACTTTCTGTTCAGAGGACACATTAGCCCTACGTTTTTATCTTGGTTTCGTGGCGCCCTATAGGTTCCGATAAGTCGCTCGGTGAGCCTGAAAGTTGATCGACCCCTCACTTGAGGTCCCCCCTCGTTGTTCGCCTGGGGTCCCAGACTAACTCGTTAGTCATGGTTTAAGTTGGTTGCAAGCCCCGGTACGTTATTCGACTCGAAAGCGTCCGAACGAGAAACAAGGATCTCGTCAGGGACCTTTTCGGTCTTTCGGACGGTCACGTCTTTAGCGCTAATGATGAGTGTCCGTAAGATCGTCTAGACTAACGTGCCAGGAAAGCGGCCAAGAGGACGCCCGAAGCAACGATGGCTTGATACGTTACATGAGGATTTGAAATTAGTTGGCCTTCACCCCGATCAGGCACATAATCGGGAAAAGTGGCGTCGTAATACCAGGAAAGCGGACCCCGCCACAGGGTGGGACAAATGCTAAAGAATAAGTTGAGGGTTATCCTCCACTGTAACAGTTCCACGTGATACGGGAGAACATGGCCAGCCGCTGAGTTGATGGAAGTTGCCATGACCCTCCTTCAGCACAGTTTAAGTTTTGGAAGGTTTATAGAGCTTGATCGCCATTCACATATTCAGCAAAGCTTCGCGAGCTGTAGAAAATAATTCCTTCATTGTGCGTCGCAAATTAACAGAGAGGCGAGTTGCAACACAAGGAAGAAATTGAGAAACGACCTTCCGAATTGGGGCTTTGTCGCGGTACGCCCCTATCACATTTTTCAGATTTTCCAATTACTTCCAAACAACTTGTTCCCAGAAACCATACGCGTCCAGGTTGGGCAGATCCTCCTCAATGGTCCTACGCACGAGTGCCTCAATCAGACTTCGGACTAGTTGGTAGCAACGTCCGATATCCTTCCACTGCTCTTATCATACCCAAGGCGCTCGCTTTCGTAATAATAATAACTTTTCGAACCTCTCCTTCTGAGCACATTTATTGCGATTCTGGGCCAAGTGCATCCTTAGTATGTTGAACTGTTCCCACTACTTTAAAGTCTCTAGAGAAGTTGTAGAAAATGTTTTAAAACAAAGCTGAGCTAAACGTTCGATAGATAGAAAAAATATAGATAGAAAAAGCTTTTCAACATTGTATCCGCAACGATGGCAGTTTCTCTGAATTTTGAGTAAAATGAAGCATCCAAATGTGGAGTGTCAGAAAACGACAGAACTTTCTGAAACGCGTAATACAATGATTAGCCCACGGACACAATCCCGTGCGATCGTCCGCGGACAATGAAGGGCATAATTTTTTTTGTGGGAAGGTGTCTCTTGAACAATAAGAAGCCAATACTGTGGATAGTAAAGTGAGGCTACCCATGGGTGAAAAATCTCGGGTAAGGAATCGGAGCTTTAAAAATTCCTTAATATTGCTACCTTAGAAGCATTGAGAAGTTATTGTTGTGCACACAGTATCGGTTCATATGGCTTTTCACTTTCCTGAGCATTTCCAAAGCAAATGGCTCGAATGGCAACATATCTAAGTGGGACAATACCGAATGAAAAATTGCTCATCGCAAGAGTTAGATCGCGGAAACCCTCATTCATATCTGTCACAAATTCACAAAACAGAGCCTGTTCTATGGTGAACCTTGGAGACAATAGAGGCAAATGGTTACCGCACCCTACCAAATAAAACCCCTCAATGCCTTGCCTTTTTTACAATCTGTCAGGCGAAATATTCACCCCAACTGGAACGATTTGTATTCACTCGTTCGTCATATTATATCTGTAATATTTCAGTGTACAAATGGAAGCGACCACTACTATTCCCATATGGGCAGAGGACAAGTTTGAAGAGCAAGGGAAAGACGAAAGTTGAGGCAGTTTCTTTGGATGAGCCAAATGCCAAACGAAGCGTGAGTATGAAATGAGGAGAGTGGGGTGTAAGGTAATTCACCAGCTTTTGGAATATCGTAACCAAGAAGGAGACGATGTCTGATGACCAGAGAGGAAGAGCTTTCATTTTCATTTCCTGATGTGCTTCAACTACCCTGAGATTTTTAGTTGTGCATACTTTGGGTGGTCAGTTAATTCCCATCAGAGAAGAGTTGTTCTGATACAGCAGGAGTAGCACGGCTTTATGAGCAGAGCTTCTGCACGAGGAGCCATTTTGAACGCTAGACAGTGGAGAATTACTACAAAAACTGTGACTTCGCTACCTACCCTCTCTCGTCTTATACATCTTCACATACAGAGCTCTGGCGCTCAGAGAATGTGACTTTCCAGAATACCTCATTTCCTTATTATAGCGCATGGCAGGGGTGGTATCTCTGTAACGTGTTTCTTGATTTCACCTTGTTATTGCGACTGAACTCGCTGCTGTAAGCCGACTCCAAATTACGGGGCAGAATGCAGTCGCATTCTAAATATAGCATTTTTATCTTGAATCTTGTTGTTGATTGTCTGATGGTCAAATTCCCGAATGGCGACGCCTATTTTGAGTTGTAACTGCAGGATTTCAGACTTGACGGCTCAACGTGAGTTCTTTGCCAGACGGAATCGAATTGTAAGGTAGGAAATTGCGAGGAAAAGCTGGAAGATGGAGCCCGACGAAATGTGAAGAGAAACAGAACACAGCGCTAAAGGTTCTGGAGCAGAAAGGCGAAGGGAGAGAAAAATTAAAATGTGCTCAGGAAGTTCTTGATAACTCGGGCTCGACAGTTCAAATCGAGCGCTGCTTGAATAAAATTAGGATACCTGACTTCACCGTATCTATGTATTGACTCGCAAGCAAGCGACGGTTGGAGTGACTGGGTCTCTACCGGCTCACATCCCCGATAACATTATTTGCCTAGGAATTTATCTTGCTAGCGAACAGCCTAGGAATTTATCCTGCCTAGGAATTTATCCTTGCTATCCTTCCTAGCGAACACTTCTAGGAACTGTCAGGCACACACCAATCTGCTTGAGCAAAAGACAAGTAATGCATATAATAGCAGAGCCTGAAATCATTAAGAAATGTATATACAGTGAGAAGTAGAAAAGTATTAAGTATAACAAAGTATTCGTCGAACGAATTCGTGCATTTCATTTCAAATCTCTTTTCGAGCTAACATTGCGGTTGGATATTATGGTAAAGAGCTATTCAAATAGGAAGCGTAAAGGTATATAGCAATGACACGATTTCGAGAGAGCTAACCTGCATCCAAACCCATGCTTCGAGGATTTTGTTCTTGGTGTACGTAGCGAACACTTCTAGGAACTGCCAGGCACACACCAATATGCTTGAGCAGAAGACAAGTAATGCATATAATAGCAGAGCCTGAAATCATTAAGAAATGTATATACAGAAGTAGAAAAGTATTAAGTATAACAAAGTATTCGTCGAACGCATTCGTGCATTTCATTATTTCCCTCCAAAAAAGATCTGAAGTTCAGTTTGAAGCCTTTTTTCAAATATCTAAATTCTCCAGCATTCAACGTTTAAAAGCTTTAAAAAGCATGTCTTATTAATAATTGAAGGGCAGTGTTTGATTAAGAAAGAATGATGCAAGAAAAAACGTTTCGGCGAACCCTTTTGACCGCTACCGTATAACTGTATACGTAAAACAACTCTTTGACAATAAACAATGAGAAATAAACCAGCCTTCTCTTGACGGCTATATCTGGAGCTATTCCCAAGTCTTAATAATTTGTGCCATTCGATAGCCAGCCTAATATTTACAACTACACTGACCAATGCGTAGGTGACACAAATTCCAAAACCAATAAATTTATTGATCTGTAACACTGTTTGTCAACGTATAGAGAACGATGTGCAGCTCACCAAAGCCACACTACCTCCCAGTGTACTCCCAAGTTCCTTGGAATTTGCTCAGTACTTGAAACTCATTCCCTTGGTTGAGCAAAAAGCAGGTACAAGGTGAGTACAGTAGGATCTTCTGTGCAGTCCCTTTGCACAAATCGTTCCTAGTGCGCTACTCTTGCTCTGTACGCTTTTGAATGAGCTTGTAAGTAGCCTTCTTTTTACGGCAGCGGGTAAAAGTTTTGAAACTTTTTTATTTTTGATCTAGCTTAGCGATTAGACAAGCGTCCGAAATTTACATATTTTATACAGAATCGTGTATAGGTTACAATTTGCAACGTAGTTTTTTGAAAACGAGAATCGCAATTGAAAAGTACGAATTTTTATAAGAACTCACGCGTCGAAAGTTTGCAAATTTCTCAATCCCAAAGCGAATTCAGCAAAACAGCACTCGAATCTTCACGATAAGTTAGTAATTCGATACCAAATTCGAACTCCAAATTTCACAAGTCCGATGTAACATTCTATGTCAGCATCGTTTTTATTGACATGGAGTGATTAGAATATAATTTTAGGACTTTTAAGTGGAACACTGCACACTGTGAACTAAATTGCATTCCTTGGCGGAATTCTTTGCTAGAATGTGGACTGAGCGACAAGCCGGCTCTGCCCTATGATTTAGTACCCAGTTTGACTTCAGATCGTGACTTGGTCGCTTCATAACAGCTTCTCTTTCCGGGTTTAGGAAGGCTGCAGTAAGGCGATAGGCCTGCATCCACCATCTCCGTGATGGAAAACCAGTATTTTTCGGCTAGTTTCGAATATCGAAAGTAAACACAGACTTTCCTTGTGGTTTTCCTTCCAGTCTTCACTTTACCCACAGTCCAACACTCATTTTGCTGGACGCATAGAACAGGGAATCGCTGAATGGTCGGTCACACCTTCATCCATGACAATCACCTGTATCACCTGTCGTCCCGTATCATCAATTGCCGAGGCGGAATGCGCCAGCAACGTCTCCATTCGCCACTGTCGCGTGCAAGAGTTGCTCAGTGGACCCTCCTCGCTCGAGGGACACGGAGTCCTTCATTCCTTTCGTTCAACGCTTTCGTGAAAAAAGTCTGACCATCAGACCGGCGTCCGTCCAGGTGTTCGTTTGACGTCTCGAGGTATCCAGTCGGTAACCGCCCTGGTCCAACGGTCACCACAAAATCGCATATGCGTCCGGTCCACCTTATCTTCGATTCCTTATCGAAAACGGCAGCGTCCCTGATCTTCGATCATTGCCGTAGTACGGAAGTCAGGATTCCCCTCTGCACTTGCGTGTACAGGGTGACTCCAAGCACAGTCCTTTCGACAGCGCGTTGGATAACGCTGGCCGCATGCTCGTCCTGCCTGCGTAGAGTCCAAGTTTCTGAGTCGTAGCTCAAGGCAGGAAGGGCTGTGAAATCGAAGAGGTGGGCACGGAGCCGGATGTTCTTCGTCTTCTTCACTACTCCCTCGATGTTCTAGTGCACTCCCAAGCCGCTCGTTTCCTCCTGCTCAGCTCTGGAGCTGGATCGTTTATCATATTGACTTCCCGAACCAGGTACACGTAGTTGGAGCATTCGGTAATGTTCGTTCCGTTGAGCGTGAATGTGGCATCAGGAACCAATCCGTTTCGCATAAACATCGTCTTCGTTAGGTTCAGCTGTAGACCGACCTTACCACAGGCGTAGTTGAAATCAGCCAGCATTCGCTTCGCTTGCTCGATGTTTGGCGTTATTAGAACGATGTCGTCAGCGAACCGAAGGTGATCTAGTTGCCATCCGTCGACCTTCACTCCCATGACTTCCCATTCCAGTTGACGCACGACGTTCTCTAGGGCGGCGCTAAAGAATCTGGGCGGGATGGTATTGCCCTGTCGAACCCCTCTCCTGACGTCGCTGATGACCTCCTTGAAGAATGGTAGAGCTCACGTAGAATCCTTATGTAATGAGCAGGAACGCCCTGGTTGCCCAAGGCTTCGATGACCGCTTCTGTCTCTACAGCGTCGAAGGCCTTCTTCGAGTCGATGAACGTGAGACACAGCGGCATCTTGTACTCTCGTGGCACTTCAATGAGCCTTGTAACCGTGTGGATATGGTCGATCATGCTGAACCCTCTTCAAAACCCTGCTTGCTCGTGGCTGTCCTTTATCTAGTATTCTGCCGATCCTGTTGAGGATGACTCCAGTGAATAGTTTATAGATTACAGACAACAGGCAGATAGGCGGTAATTGCCAATGTCGTCCAGGTCTTCCTTCTTGTTCAGCAACACGGTCCTGCCGTTTTTCAATGAAAGTGGGTACATTGCATCCCGACAGTTCTCAGATGTTCCGGTTTGACCCTGTCGAGACCGGGTGCTGTACGATTCTTCACCGACTTGATGGTGTGTCGGACTTCGGAAGAGAGTACTGAGGGGACGACGTATTCATCCTGTTGCAGTTCATAAGTGGGCAGATGGACATGGCTATCGAAAAGATCCGAGTAGAAGTTATGGATGACTTTCTCCATTGCCCTTCGAGATGCAGTGACTGTTCCATCTGGACGTCGGAGGCAAGTCATCTTGGTCTTGTAGCTGGCAAAGCTTCGGCGGGCATTGCAGATGCTCCTCCCAGCCTCTGCTGCTTCAGCTACTACTGCTGCTCTTGGCTCCTTGAGATCTTCCTTCATCGCCTCTCTGCATAGCTTCGCAAACTCAGACGTGAGTCGGTGATCGCCTGCAGCTCGTGCGGCTCCACGCTAGCGTATCACCTCGAGAGTTTCCGGAGACAGACGTCCTTTGGTGACTTGCAAACTCTCTGCCTTCCTGCCACTCTCGTGAAGGTGTTCAACGAGCCGATGATATTCCCCATCGATGTTCTCGATAACGGAATCCTCCCATGAGTTGATAAGAGAAGTGGAGTGATCCAAGTTGATGACTGTCCTGGGGCTTCGCTTCCTGAATCTCGAGGCTCTCTCAACCCGCATCGAAAAGTGGAACTTTGCGCGGAGGAGACGATGGTCCGATCCCGTGTAGAACTTCGGTACAACAGCGACGTCGGTCAGGCAAAACCTTCGGTTGAAGATGATGTGGTCTATCTCGTTGCGGAAGTGTCCATCAGGTGACTCCCAAGTCCAGCGAAGGTGAGAGGGCTTCTGGAACTGTGAGTTACCATGATGGTGTTGGTCGACATGATAAACTCAGACAGTCTTTCGCCCTGCTCATTCCAATCCACTCCGTGAGTGCCGATGTACAGTTGTTCAGCCGTTCTTCTCGGGCCAATCTTGGCGTTGAAGTCGCCGATGATGACCTTGAAGAAGGTATGATCTTCCTTGTAGAACTCCTCCAATTCTATATAGAATGCTTCGTGTTTCTCCTCGTCGTAGCTGGATGTTGGTGCGTAGGCGACGAAGATTGTCAAAGCGGGAGTTGATCCACATCTTCTCAATCGTTAGGCTTTCGTACGAATCGATGTTTATGGCCAAGTGTGTGTTGACGAGGACCTCCAGATCGCCAACGCCTCTGCTGTCGCATGTTCCAAGGAGCAGTTCCTCCAGTATCGAAAACGGCGTGTAGCGGGCGATGCCTTCTCGTCTCGGTCAGTCCGATGACGTCGTACTCGATCTTCCTGGCCTGCATCATCAGATCTTTGGTGTGAGCTTCGGATGCAAACGTCCTTGTGTTGAAAGTACAGATCGCCTTAGTCCTTCTTCTTTTAGGCAGCCTATCCGGGCCCTGAGATCCTAGCAGCCTCTCTCGAGCGGTCCTACCCAACGCTACCGTATTGGAGGCTCCCTCAGGTTTAGAGGAATGAGGCCCATTTGGAGGTCATGGATTGCTGTTTTCGGCATATTAAAGGTACGCGAGTAGCTTGCTAGGCTCTGTCGTGTGGGCTAGAATAGACCTCCAGGTAGTTAGCCACGCTATCCTGAAGCGGAACAAGGGGCTTAGTTTTTGGAGGCGGCCCCGAATCGCCTCCCATGTACTTTCCAGTCACTTGAATGCAAGCTTTTGGTTGTGCCGACATGCAGGATACCAGCCGCACACAGTGCACCACAAGGCAAGCATGCATGGATGCGCCTGAGTGGAGACAGGTGGTATGAATCGACACAGCTCTACACAAATATCACATCCCCTGGATCCACCTGCGTTTCAGGGCAAGTACATGGTAGCTTTTAGTCCGCGATTTACCCCCTATCCGCCACCTGGGGCGCGCCACGTAACCCAGCCACCAACCGGCTAGAGATCTTTCAGTGAGAGGGGGCACTCACCAGGGAAGTCTTCCAGGAAATGCCAAGCTTTTTCAAAACGGTTTTTTGCATGATATCGGGACACATGTGTGAAACACCAAGCTGTAGTTCATTTTTACTGAGCGGCCCTCTGATACCAAAAAAGGAGCGAAGAAAAAATTCTCAAGAAACTGCCGTTCTAGCCGCTTTTTTGTGACGTACATCGCACACAGCGTTGACCAATGTCATATCAAAAGGTTCTCATGAATGGTACATGGAGAACAGTGTGGAATTCGGTTAAAAAGAAAACGATCTGTTTACCCAGCATGTATTAAAACTATTGAGGATATTCATCAGCGCCTTTCGAAGCTAAGCTGTCAGCGGTAGTCTGGTGGCCTAGTGGTAGTGGTCGGGTCTGTGAAGCGGAAGTGTAAGGGCGTTGTTGATGTTGGACTTCCCACAGTCCACAGAGATATTGGCTTTTTCTCTATTGTCTTGTGATCGTGCACTCCTGCGCATGCATATAATGCGGATTTGTGTTCGTTTTGAGACCCTACGACTGCAAATCCGTATTGGTCCCTCATAAGCTTGTGTGTGCATCGATATAAATTTTATAATTCATAAACAAATTGCCCCCGTAAGGCTTGGAGAAGGGCTAACGTGGAATAGGAGGGGTCCGTTCTAGAAATTACCACGGAAACCGAGGTTCTCTCTCGTAGGGCAAGTCTCACAGAACTTTGCGTTTTTCGCAAGCTGACCCAGCCATCGGCAGTAGACCCAGCCAGAATTATGACCAGAAGTCCATCCTGCCAGTGTTTGACAAGGTGGAGAACTAATGACATAGTCATTGCTGTCTTCTCACCCATCGCTTGAGTGTCTACCATTGTCTATTACGGGGAAGGATCTCTCATTCCGTAAGAAATGACAAGAAGGTCGTCTCCAAATTGTTTACCAAAGAACCTGACGGGCCATTGACCCATGGTCCAACTGTTCGAAGTTAGGACAAAATCTTAATTTTCCCTGGAACTTTCGGGCTAGGGGTTATTCGGCGTCATGATTACGAATATTCTATTAGTTTTTGGCGTAAACGTCGTTTGAATCCGCTATGACGCCATTGGGCACTACAACGGCGCCGTTTTGGTGTCGCAACTTTCTCAACCAGTTTTTAGTCTAGTTATACCTCAATACGTCATACGTTATACGTCAATATCTACGTATGAAGGTTGGTGTTGCTCCTAATTATAGATATGGCATCTGCTATTCACGTTGACTCCCTTTTTCGAGAGTTTTGGAACACCAACAGAAAATGCAAAAAATTGTCACTGGGAGGATCCGAACTACGGACCACTTCATAATAACCCCTTTTTTGGTATTCAGAAGGTCGCTCAGGAAAAATGAACTACGGTTCAATGTTCCATGCATGTACTCCTATATCATGCAAAAAACCGTTTTGAGAAAGCTTGGCATTTCCTGAAAGAACTTCCCGTCAGTGAAAGAAATCTGTGGATCCATGACAATGCTTCCACTATTTCTGACTGTTGGAGTATGTATAATTAGATTTTCTGTTTATGGAACATTTGCTGGTCCACAACATCATTTTTAGGAAGACATCGAAACCATTCGTCGCTGAGGGCAAAGTTTTACCTCTCGCCTTCGGTCCATGTTAGCCGTTAGTATCTGGAAGCCAGTCGGGCGACCCTGCTCTTGAAACCCAACAATGGCTTCTGCAGGGACATCATTCGTAATATTCACCAGGTCGCGGCCAAGGTTGTGCTGCACGTAAACATTCATGTGACTGAGAAAGAACCAGAAAAAGCCGTCTTTTAGTTGAGAATTTTGGGGTACGGGACGTGCCAACCACTCTTCAAAATATCTGTGCTTGCTCGACTCCAGTAACACTAGAAACATTCAATAATATTGCTTCCCTAGAGGATGAACTGCTAAGAACAGTTTCAATTTCCGGATTGTAGGGTTCAAAAAAGGACCTATCATGCAAAACTGCTTCCTTTGTATATGAATTCACTTTATAATTACATAGTGAATTGATTCAAGAGCAGGAATCATAGTGATGAGGGAAACAAAAAGTTACCGAACTTATAACGCGCCATTACTCGAAATCGCCACTACTTATAACCAAAATGTTATTTTATTTGTGGACATTAATCTTCCCGCCGTATTCTGGAATAGGAGTTGCATGTGATATCCAAAATTGAGACAATTTTGTCCTGTGTCAGCTGAGGTAGAAAAAAGTTTTCAAACTTTTGACCGCTACTGTATGTTTCCATGCATAATTGAATTAGAAGCCTCTTGATATTCTGATCATTCACTTTATCGTGCATTTTAAGCCGTCTTCGGGATTTCTGTAAAAGAAATTTACCAAGTCGGCTTGTTTACCAATTCCTGCGAATGAATATGTCCCATCAACATTCTGCGTGTACTCTATTTGCACACCAATAAGAGGGCTGACGACGATAGAAGCCACAGCGTACTGTAGCCCTACAAATATCCATACATTTTTCCGTCTCCATATCTGAAAAAAGGTAACTGCCATATAATCGATAGGGCTTACGTGGCACTGTATCTCTTTGCTTTTGAAAGGACTGAGAACCAGCCTGCAGTACTTCCAGAAGCTCTGCCAGGTAGTATTTCTGAGTTGGCCCAGTAGTGCTTTGTTTCCGCACTATGACTAACCTTATCGTATTTGTTGAACAGACAGAGCGCAGAATAACGATTGAGTGCAATAATCATATTCCCGACCATATGCGCGGCGAAGGTGAGGCCGCTAAGTGTAACACAAAATGAGGTAATACCCTGGACTTCTGGGCCAAAGCCAAGTTGGCCGTTGAGTTGAAAGAAAATAGTGACGCAAACAGCGAGTATGTCAGCTATTCCTGAGATGAAATGTATCTTGGTGGGAATCATATATGGATATCCTTATATGCATGGTAGTGAAGTAAGGATGTGCATACAGGGGTATCCAAAAAGAAGAGACTCTTCACTTCACTTTCAAAACCGAATTATTCACGCGTTGCGAAACCAAAGCAAGTGATCCCAACTTAGTATTAAAGAGCACGTTATAGTCTATCAGCAAGGTACACAGCAGCCTTCTACACCGACAACATCAGAAGATTTCCCACGCAAGCGTTGTGCACGGTACGAGCTCAACGAGACCTTTGAGATAACATAGACGATTACGTCTCTGAAACGCAGATCAAAAGCGGTTTTGCGTATTCACAGCTAATGCCTCTGGGGAGCCATTCAACAGTTAATCCATTGGGGAAATTATATAGCAGCTTCAGGTAGGAGCGATTACGGTAAGTCTCGTTGAGCTCGACGGTGACGGTAGATGACATCATATACTGAAGACGGCGGGGTAGTGAAGGAGGGCCTACTTCTGTTTACAGGGGAAGACCTAAGGAATATTTCGCCGTAGAACTTTCATTAATGTCGGCTCTCTGTGCGACGAGAAGTTTGATGATGTGCACCATGGGCAGAGTGTCTCTTTTTTTTGGCCACCCCTGTATCTATGATACCTTACCTGTCGACACAAATACTATGTAAAAGGCATTGTAAAATATTCTCCTCTTGGAGGTAATTATAATACATAGAACGAATAAGTAGGCAACTCCGAGTATCACTTCGACGGGCTGCAGAAAGTGAATGGTCATCTTTCCTGCAGAAACAATCATTATTAAGTTTGGTTACATATTTTCTCAGCATGCATTTTCGGTGAGAAAAATGAAATGATGAATCTTCGCAAAACTTTAGCCATTTCTGGATGGACAGTAAGCTTTTGGAATCATTTGAACATTCACGGTGGTGCCATGTTTGGGCTAGTCAGGTCTCCACATCACACCTCTCATAGCGTTTCACTGCGGTCCTGGCTGAACAGTCAGTCCACAGCTGAAAGGGTGTTTCGTCGTCAAGAATCTTTCTATACTCTGCAAGCGCGTCATGCATGTGGCAAGAAACCCTGCAACAAGAGACATTTTGGCGCATGGGCTACGGATAGGCTTGCTCACTAAGCCTTGGAATACAACACATTCCTTTGGTAATTTTAGCGTTAATCTTGTTCATGACAGAGACGTAAACTTTGACTCCAACAACACAAACCATTCTACCATGCGCTTTCTTTACTGTAACAGGGTTTGATAATTTTACAACAGATATCACTGGTCTCAGCCCACTGATTCCTTTCCACCTCTATGCAATCTTTAGTGATCAGTCACACAAAGCTGCAGGGCAATACACAGTGTGTTTCATAATTATAATTAAATCTTTGAGCTTCATTTTCGGAATTTTCGTGGTTTTCTTCTGGAGAAGGGGCAAGAGTTATTCATTCTGACGTGCTTGGCCCAGCGTAAGAGCTGTTCGAAAGACCAGGTGTTCTACTACTCTTGCACACTCAAATACATTGACTATGAATGATTCGAGAAGCATTATGAGGGCAGTGCTGAACAGCAACTTCTGTTGAATTTCGTAATTAAACATCTGTGTGGCAAAAATAAAGTCTTGGTAGGGGTCAAATAAGAAGCAGAGACATTGTCAGCAAGGCCGACGAAGATGGCACCAGAGTCCACACCTTCAGAGTCATTAAGAACGGGTTTTTCTAAAAGAGGAGAATATGGGCAGCTTCAACGAAAACAAGCGTTTTCGTAGTATTCTACGAAGGCAGACTGTTTGGTGTAGTGCTCGTAATTTCGGTGGAGGATGTTTGAAAGTCTGGGTTGCTCACTGTAATGATGTTATGACGCAATCTTCCTGAGCGGCTTACAAAGCGGACTCCAGGAATTACATAAGTCTAATAGCAAAGTCTAGTGTCTTTTCCATGCCTGTAGTGTCGTCTATACTACATATTCAAGCAGGAAAATCTGCCGTCCACGTGAGTACCTCGAAGAAAGATTGGCTACATTATCAAAACATAAGCGTCCAGCATTGGCTAGCCTGCAGTCCGGATGTCCATCCGATGAAGGACGTCTAGGGCACCATCGAAAAAAGGCATATAGCAATAATCGTTACCCGCAAGGTACAGAAATTCTGAAACAGATGGCCATTAACCCTTTGACGACCGCCGTTATGAATGCGTCACTTCACTTCTTTCTAAGTTTTTTCATCAATAATCATTAACGCTCCGACAATTTCACTAGTAGTAATAGCGCATTATTTCGCGAAGTCGATGATGTATTTGTGCAGCTTTGAAACAAAAAAAATCCCTAAATAAACCCCTAGAAACGTGTCGCCGCTGAGCGAAAGTGTGGTCCACCGGCGGGCCACACGGTCGTCAAAGGGTTAAAGGAGGAATTCGCGATTAGAATGGAGGTTAAAAAAGGTGTAATTCACCTAGATGAGAGAGCCGCGGACCTCCTGAGGGTGCGAACAGACGCGCAATTCACATTGAAAGATTTGACCTCGGCGACCTATCACGCCTCGGTCTTGGCGCGGCCGGCGGTCTCCGCCCACCCTGACTCGTCACAGGTCTACACGTGGCTAGTGATTAGATAGCAGAGAGAGCGAATACTTGATATCGGTGAGCAGGGGTGGGCGTGTCACCGGAAGTGACTTGCACTTGATAGAAACTATGTGAATGAGCCGCTTTCAACATACATCGCTGGCTATCAGCAAAGCATGCTGGCAACAGCTTATCCACGCACTTCTATCAAGTGCACGTCACTTCCGGTGACACACACACCCCAACTCTCGGATATTGACTGTAGAGTTGAAGAGAGCACAAAGATGAGAGTCGCATCAATACGCAAATCAACGGACAATGAAGGGGTCCTATTTCTCGGGCGGGTTCTGGGCCGTTTCGAATGGCTTTTCCTTTTTCAGTGTACCACTCGTCATCCCTAAGTCAATTTGACTGGGTTGCCTCTAGCGCGAATTCGTCCTTTGAAGCATGGAACGGAATCGATAAAGAAGAGCTTCGAACAAGTTCCTAGTAGGCCACAGAGACCTTTCGAAGTCGCACTTTACAGGTTGGTGTCATAGACTACTAACTCGTCACACGTCACAGGTCATTAACTGTTCACATGTTCATGTCAGTAACATGAAAAAAATGTTCATTTTCTCAGGATAAGCTTATAATCATGAAATGGAACGAAAGCAAAAAAAGGACAAAGACAATTATTATCACAATTATATTTACAATTATTATAATTACAAAGACAATTAAAAAGACAATTACAAAAAAGTACAGTACTCGCCGTTCGAACTCGAAAATTCACGCGAATAACGCGAATCCTCGTTAATTTCGTGAATTCGTTATAACTCGGTTCAAGATTGAGCTATTGAGAATCCGAAGATATCTTTAAATTCAGCTCGTCGGACACTATAAGAATGTGCTTTGGTACATTGGAAAAGCCCCATATAGGATTGCGCCATGCACTCGATTTTCATCTCAAAAAGTAGTTGCTCGCATGTGATGTGTATGTAATCCCGCTTATGCGGGCTGATCGCTACACACAGAGAAGGGCCTCAAAACTTACCCCAGAATGCGCCACGTACTCAATCTCATCCACTACATTGTGAGATTAGATGAATGTTATTTTCCGAATTCTTAGATCCTTCATTTCGTTTTTAAGCGCTTACTGGCTTTACGTGTTCCCTCTGCTCTCAATATCCCATCCTCTGTATATCAAGTGGAATCTTTGAACAGTTCTCAGCTGGTATAGTGGGCCTATTATGTGACATTTTCCATTTTCAGAGGAGATGTTTTGCAGAAAGCTGTGAAGATAGCGAACAATTTTCTTCACTGTCGTAGACTACGGTCACTTGTATGTAAGAATCATAAGGAAACCTTGGTCGCAGGTGAGCGCTTTTTCCATGCTGTGACCCCAAATATCACCCGTTAATATGCCTTTGCCCCCTATTACGTGACAAGTGCCATTTTTAGAGGAATGTTTTGTAGAAAGCTATTTATAAAGGAAGCGAAGAATTTCCTTCACTGTCGTAGACCATGATCACTTGTATGTAGAAACTATGTGGAAAACTCGGTCGCTGAGCGTTCCTTCCGTGGTGTGGCCCCAAACATGCCTCCTCGTCATGCCTTTGCGGAAAGTTCAGATTTTTTGCATTTCCAGATGAACTTGCAACTTTCACCAAATCTGCTGAAACTTCGTCATTTGGGGTTGTTTGGGGTCCTGGTTACGAAAACGACACCCGTTTTTGGTGCCGTTTAGCGCCACTTTGGCGGCACGGCTGTTTCCACCAAATCCGCTGAAAACATGTGTATAGGGGTTATTTGGGGTCCTGATGAAGAATATAACATCCAGTCTTGACGCCGGCGCCATGTGGTGTCCCAAGAACACTTCACAGTCAGAACGTACTCTTAGGCTCCTTTCTCAGAGCGCCGACTGTAGGACCGTGGGAAAGGTCGTCGAATCAGACTTTCCCACGACAGGAAGGAGCCAGACCGTGGAAAACTGTGAGTTAAAGCAACAATCCAGGAACGAATTCGCGGGTAAGAACCACCTATAATGACGTTGCAGGTGAGAAGTTGGTCAATGGAGATAGAAAAGTTAGAAAAAACGTCGGCAGGGCGCTTAGACAGGGAACTCCCCCAGCCGTATAGGGAGATGCTTGTTTGGAACGAGTTGTCCGAACTGCCGCGTAGTTACATGCGCCTCAGTTAACTGCGGCGCAAAAGCATGCATGCTTGCAAATTACATAACTATTTGCCAGCAATCGAAATTGGAAGCGCGTCAATTGGGTTATTATTGGAATCGACCTCATACAGCGCAGGCTGCGACGCAGTCATTAGCAAGCGCTCTGACACAGAGAATGTTGAGAGCGATCCGCCTCTTTATGGGTGATCGCCCCTCCAAGAGGCACTTCGACCCTTCCAGGCATTTAGAGGTAGAGTTGGTGAAATTAAGACATTTCATAAACTTAGTGGCTGGAGCAATGCTTTGACCGCCTAATGACCAAGTAGTTGAACAAAACCTGCCTGGGACTGTTGCTTTGCAGCCAGAAGCATATTTCACGTTTTTCACTAGAGATGCTGTATGTGCGGCAGAGCACAATTCGACTGAAAGCTCTCAGCTGTCATTGAGGATGGTAGCAGCAGGGGTCGATGACTACTTCATTGATGAGCCGCGAGTAGAGTGAAACGTCTTTCCTCGGAGTCATCCGAAGGAGATCCACTTCGCCTCTATTCAATGCGCTCCGAACAGCACTTGTGCCTGGCGTACCCAACGTCGCGCTGGCGGTTGTATTTGCGTTTGATAACCAGGTGTTATCGGACAATTCCATCTCGCAACCGAACCTTCCGGTGACCGGCGGATTCCACTGAAGTGCCCACACATTACTCCGATTGAAGAACCCTCCCACTGGACTGAACTGGTGTGGACCGAACGTGTGAGCTTCGTATGCCTTGGATCCTTCACCTTTGCCACTGTCGCGCAAGCCAGAAATGTGCAATGCGAACACGGTGGGCTCAAGAAGGTTACAGTTTCGCGAAAAAGAATCCTTTCGGGCACATGAGGGTAGACCGCTCGTTGGTCTCGATTCGACGGTCACTGCTCAGCTGACGCTCGCGACGACTGCAAATCCACCGGTGCTGGCCGTTCGTCGCCTGAGCAGCAGCGTTCATAGATCGGATTGACGATTGAAGGGCATAATGGACAGACATCAACCATGGGATCGACCAAACGAGTGAGTAGAGATTATGTCAACTTGCAGCGTCTCGTACAGGGGGGTCCCTTCAAGGCTAAGCCCAGTGGCTTCGATTGACGATTGTGTCGCTTAAGTAGTAGCAAGAGCATCGTTATGTCTCGCGATTGTCGAAGAACGTGATTGACATATGCTTCTGGTCCTTCCTATCGAGCGAAGTCTGATTCGTACGACTTTCTCACGCGTCTGCAGTCGGGCGCTCGGAAAAGTGCCTAAGAGTTACGCTCTGACGTGAAGTGTTTGCTTGTGACAATACATAGGCGGCAGGGCGTCAGACTAGGATGTTATATTCTGATCAGAGACCCAATAACCTATGCCCACGCGTTTCAGCGGGATCGTGGAAAACGCCATTTTTGGCGGCTAGAAGCCATTGGGCGACCAAATGGATTCGAGCGCAAAAACGGGATGTCGATTTCGTAAATACAGGACCGCTAGGTTACCCCAAATGACAAATTATCAAGACAGATTGGTAGAAAATAGCACGTGGCGCCAAATGGGCCAATGACACCAGCATTCAAAGATGAAGATGTATATTAACGTAATCGAGGGCATTGACAAATTACCACCAATAAACACAAAGATAGCGGACGAAAACATGAAAGATTTAGAGTTTGGGCCAGTAAATGTGGGATGGCTCTGCCAATAGAGTGGCAATAGCGGGAAGGGCTATGAAACGGTGAAAAACCAAAGTTATTCAACTCGGGAAGTAAACCGCACTATAATTCGATAGCATTTTTCACGAGGGAAAGCTAACGGCGAACATCGGTCAGGTCTGCCGCCGTTCATCTGGAATGCCAAGAAATCCATGAACATTTTCCAAGGGCCCATGGACGAGGGAGACATGTTTGGAGGCCACACCATGGAAGGAACGCTCCTTGCGACCGAGTTTTCCACATAGTTTCTACAGACAAGTACTCATAGTCTACGACAGTAAAGCAATTCTTCGCTTCGCTTTATAGTTTTCCACAAAACATTCCTCTAAAAATGGGACTTGTCACGTAATAGGGGGCAAAGGCATGACAACGGGTGATGTTTGGGGTCATACCACGGAAGAAAAGCCACCTGCGACCAAGGTTTCCTTATGATCCTTACATACAAGTGACCGTAGTCTACGACAGTGAAGGAAATTGTTTGCTATCTCCACAGCTTTCTGCAAAACACCTCCTTTGAAAATGGAAAATGTCACATAATAGGCCCCCTATGCCAGCTTAGAACTGTTCAAAGATTCCACTTGATATACAGAGGATGGGATATTGAGAGCAGAGGGAACACGTAAACACAGTGAGCGCTTGAAAACGAAATGAGGATCTAGGAATTCGGAAAGTAACACTCACAATTTGTTAATCTCACAATGTAGTGGACCAGATTGAGTACATGGGGCATTCTGGAGCAAGTTTTGATGCCCTTCTCTGTGTGTAGCGGTCAGCCCGCATAAGCGGGATTATATACGCATCACAGGCGAGCAACTACTTTTTGAGATGAAAATCTAGTGCATAGCGCAATCCTATATGAAGCTTTTTTAAAGTGTCAAAGCGTATTCTTATAGTGTCCGACGAGCTGAATTCAAGGATATCTTCGGATTCTCGAAAGCTCAATTTTGGACCGAGTTATAACGAATTCACGGAATTAACGAGGATTCGCATTATTCGCGTAAATTTTCGATTTCAAACGGCGAGTACTGTACAGAAAAATGGAGCTGCTGTAAAAATTTGGATGCGAAGATTATTCATGCTGGGGAATCTGCTGATAATGCTACAAAAATTCTCAAGTGACTGCTTATTCTGAAAATGCAAAATTAAAGGGCGAACATATAATTATAAAACGCACTGTATGTGGAGTTCTCAAACATCACTGCTCTTCAGCTTTTGCGACAAATACGCGAAAGAAAGGCCAATTCGGAAAACTCGTGAAAAGATTGTAAAAAAAGATCTATATAATTCATAAATTTGAGCCACGGCTATATGGAGAAGCAAATAGAAGAGCTTAAAGGCAAAAGTCAGGCCCGTGTTTGGGCATTATGGCGCCTGAAGTTGAGTGTAGATATGGGAGGTGGAACGACAGTGAAGAAAAAACACAAAGAAACTGTCGACAAGGCCTAAATCAAAACCCCTTCCTTTCCTGCAGTGAAGGAGACTTACTCGAGGGAGAGCCACGTCGAAACGAGTTTTCCGGATATGCCAGCCGTTCCATCGGTTGGTACGGCAATCAACCAACCTGATCTCACACGTTAGGCCAGCCACGCACCGCATCCCGCGGTGGCGGGACCAGCTAATGTAACAAACCCATCGCTAATAAGTTGTAGGCCAGAAACCTTGACGGTGCGCAATCTCGGGTCAGGAGTGCGGCACACCCCTCTGCGCATTTCCTGAAATTTTAGTGATGGAAAGGCCTTCTATGGTCACCTAATCCTGACTCGTGCTTTAAATACAGCATCAGGCGCAGAGGGGGGGGGGGAAGTGGCGGAAGTGGTGCAGTGACAAGTGGCGCGCTCACCACGCGAGCGGTTCGGGATGCAAATCCTGGGTCGTGCCTCGCCCGGGCCAAACCAAGCCTTCCATCCCTCCGGGGTCGGTTAATTGGTAGCCAGAACTTGTCTGGAAGGATAAAAAAACACTGACTTGAACATCGGCTGGCCCCCGCAAGTCATTGTATAGGCCACATCGCATTCAAATGCCACTGCGAATGTACAAATGGAAGTAGAATGCGTGCCGCATCCCAAGACGGGATTGATCAACGGCAAATGCTTTATCCTTTATGCTTTTTATCAGGCGCAGAAAAGAATAAAAAGAAAAAAATTTGCCAACCGGCCGCTCAAAATAATGACTTTGACTGGACACTTTTCTCAATGCTAACAGAAGATATTAACGAAGCAATGCACGGAGCTTATCAATTTTTAGGGCTGCATTGATTGAAAATTTCCAGGTATAGTGCAACAAAGTGTGCAGAAGGAGAACGAAAATGGGGTTGCAAGAAACACCTAATATAGAGCACCTCTTAAGGTCAGGAGCTCACTATAATCTCTTCTCATTCTTAGTATAAGTTGAAGGTGTGCAGTGTGAGCAGGTAATATAATACTTCAAAGGCTGAGATTTGTTCGGTTTTAAATGCCGTCGCCACGGGTTACATAAATTAGCGATTATGCGCTATATGCACTATATGCCCTCGAACGGATTTCCCTATCATGCCGTTGATTGGCGACATACCATGAAGAGTCCCAAGTTACACACGTCATGAGCTTGAGGAAGTTGGGAGATCTCACGACTTGCCTTATTTACTTAGGGTTATGAGACCCCCTCTTCCCTCAAGTTGTTTGTTATGGAACGTGTACGCTAAGTTCGCATGAAATTCAGATCTGAATAACGCCGAAGATAGCCCCTGTACGATGCTGTTTACTAGCATCTGTGAGGTTTTTAACAAATACGTGCCGCATTTTCTGAATAAGACCGTAAGTGGTGGCATACATCGAAGGATAAGTTATAGAGCTGTCGCTGTTAATCAATCTCTTTCGAGATGCGCCACACATCTAACATCCATCAAGAATCGCAGTGACGCTTGGATGTGACATGGCCGGCACAGTGATTAGCGGAATAATCGATACACTAGTAAGTGTTTCATCATTCCAGACGTTCCGGTCACATTAGGCGATCCTGTGAGGAAGCTTACTTGACTCATTATTACGAGATTAGCTGATGGACCACTTGGTAAAGGTAAAAGGCAAACATTAAAGGAATCCGCTCGAATCCTCCCGAAAGAGTAATCATGATTCTATCTCATCCATAAATCACTGGTTCGAAACCCACATTTCACCACAAGGACGATCAAGAACGAAAAGGACAAAAAATCGTGTTTCTTTTCTGGTAACAATTCGAAAGACTCGAAGGACTATGACGCGTCCAAATTACCACCGTACATTTGTCACAATTGCTGGCGGCGGGAACAGTCCTCTTCGTTGTCGTTGTCGGTGCGTCGTCACTACGAATCCTTTTTGACTCTTTTGAATTGTGCACTACCACCTCTTATTTCAACTGCTTGCTATTCGATCAATCGTTTTGTCTCTATTTTCTAAAATCGAACGCTCTATGTGACCTGATTCTTCCAATGTGTCGCCCTGACACGTGGCCGTCCTAAGGCGCACTCCCTTCCATGCCCCGCCTTTGGCTGCGCGCGACCTACCTTCGACTGTAAATAAGGTGTAGTTTTCGTGAGTTTGTTTTTCTTCGGAAACCGAAGATTCGTGCGTGGAAATTTGCATGTTGTCTCGAGTTATCACAACTGACATATTCGTGTATGGAGAAAATGCAAGAATTTTTCCGGGGAGGATTCCTTTGAACCTACCCAGACTGATAAACAGAGGTTGAGCGACAACACTTTGCCTCGACATCAAGTGAAGTTCCCGTGCAGAGATACATCATATTGCCGTACAAAAGTGTTGCATTATGTTACGGCGTAAGATTACTTGCAGATGATGCAGACTAGCGAACAACATCGTCTTCAGTAGACATCTGGGCCAGAAGATTCTTAGGAGAAAATCTATTGTATACAGTGCACACACGAAAGGCGTGCAAGACTTCATTGCAGCGCACTATAAATCTTGCCCATAGCCCATTTCAATGTAATCACCAAAGAAATATTGGGGAAGAAGACCAAGATTGAATTACTCTGGCACGTTTCAGTAGTTTTTGTAGGTGCAAGCGAAATTCCCATAGGTTAATAAGCTTTTGACCACAGCAGTCATATATGAGGTTCCCATAAGTTCGTGCGATTTTGAATTTTTTGAGTCTACCTTATTTCTACCACAAGCACCGTCTATCATCGGTATATAACCGTCGCTATGAGCGAGTGGTTGCCAACGAGCAGCCAATGAGTGGGTGCCTTACTCCTAGCAGGTTGGCGGTTTTGAGCGGAAAATAATGAGATCGATTCCGAGGTGTCCTTGGAAATTATATTTTCCATTGGCAAAGTGACTGCTGAGCAAGAAGAATAAATGGTAATTTGCGGAGTCTAGATAGCACTGTACGGCGGATACAGCGGAAGTTTTGAACTATGCAAATGAGAACTAGAACTTTGAGCAGAATAGACTGACAGGCTATGATAAGAGTGTCATGAACGGCTGAGTTGGAAATAAATGGTGCCCCGGTAGCATAACTAGTAGCGCACTTGCCCGGTAAGCAAAAGGATGTTAGATTCCGCCTGGGGTGAAGGCTTTGTTTGCAACCTGCCATTCTTGTGAGACATTCACAAGGGGAACTGCGGCCAAAAACAGCAGTTAACAACAGAAACGAATTAAAGTTCTAGAGCTGCGTCATCTTCGAAACGGGCTCTAGGCTATGATGAAGGGGAAACACTTTTTCAGTTTCGAGGGTAGTTGTTGAAATTTCACCATGAGCCTCTGTCGTCACACTAAACTTGACTGACTTCATACCTTAGTGAAAAGAGGTTCCCAGTGGGTAACTCGAATACGCTAAAGACAGAAGCGGGATGACGTTGGTGCATTTCGGCCTCTTCTGCTTGATCCAGTTGAACTTCTGCTTGAGATTGTCACAAAATCTCACTCCTCACCTGCAGTAGAAGTTTTGATCGGTTAGTGCGTACGAGTGGAGTAGGAAACAATTTTAGGAGAGACTCGGGTCACATCATTGTCATGAGTAGTCAGACCATGAGAGTGCATTTGGAGCTTCTACCACTCTGAGCACCTCTGTGAACTGTGCACCTCAAACATCAGAGTCTAGCGGCCAAGAGTATTTCGTGCGGATTCGCTTTGATGATATGCTCAGCTCGTCTAATTCATATACCGATGGCTTCCCTGAATCATGGTTCTTTTTTAAGGACGTAATAGCATCAGCGGAGAAGATGTAACCCCTTGAAATCGGATGATGGGCGACGAGAGAAAAAGGTATAGGAGAAAGTGTAGCGTCTGCGACTGGATCCGACCGTGCCGTGGTTCAATGGAAGGTCATCAAGAAATGCCTGACAAGTACGGCTTTCTTCTTGTATCATTTTGACACCTTGACGAAACCGCAGCAACTATTTATGCTGCCACTTTTGCACCTCAACGGACACTGTGGCAAATACGTGTGTATGCCACATCGATTACTTTTATTTTTTGCGCACATGTCCGAATTCTTCCCGTTTTTTGTGTCCATTTTACAGGTCGTACAACAACATAACAGGAAACATGTGCCTTACAGATTAACCAGATATTCTTCAGTTTGGCAGAGGTTCTTCGAACCTTGCAAAACTGTCCCTCCAGTTCATTATTCATTTTTTTATTGGCGTGAACAGGTAGATGAGGAAGAGTAGTAGAAATACGATCTAAAATGCAAAATACAATTACGAAGCTGTTCGTGTGTCAAGATGTTTTTACTGAAACGACCACGTCCACAATAATTTTGAAACCATTAAAGCGGAGGTAAGTGAAACTTGTGCTTTTTTACTGCAACACGTCACCGGCACAATTGGACCTCCCGATAAGTTTGACACACCGAATATCAGTCAAAGCGTTTCGTCGCATAGATGTATTGCGTATTTACATCTCAAAAGCTAGGAACTTGTTGTGAGGCGGTGACGCTCGCAGAATCGCTCTTGTCCTACGCGGTCAAAGCCAAAGCCAAAGCCAAAGCGCGCGATGTCGTCAACGTGTAAAACATGAGGAGCATGACAAGGATGGGCGATTTCGACCACAAATTATCTCTCTATAGTCTACTTAGCTATTGCTAAAAATCGCTAAATAAGTTCATGCACGAGAACCATAAAAACGCACGAAATTTGCGGATAACCTAATAATAGATAAGTTCAGCTCTGAGAACTATGATAACTACAGTTCTTTTTTCAGTGGTGAGGTTTTTTTTCTATTTTAGTTTTTCTGTGCATATTATCCTCCCATCAAAATACGGCATTGTATCATAAGTCTCAAATAAGAAGTAATTTATGAAGATGTCATCGCAAGTAAGAACGCCAACGACGATGCCAGTAAAAGCTGTGAATTTTTCCACACTCCTTGTCGTGACCAGTTCCCGACTTACCGAGTGTATCGGTGTTCCTACACCTGAACCACGCCAGAATGTGGGAATTGTTGGCGCCCACATACCCTCGCGGAGTACACCTGCCGCGCCATGCTTCGCGGTGCCTTGCCACTGGCTACGAACGCCTTACTCCTGCTGAACTACACTACATGTGTAACTACATCATGCTTTGACTACGAGCAGATAAATGTGGTTGAACCAACTATGATTTACACGCTACTACACGATGTATTACAACTGTTTATGACTATAAAATATACTGACAAAAGTAAGATGAAGGGGAAGGGACACTCGTAGCATACCCATCTCGACTGAGCAACAGGTATCATCCGCAGTCGCGTGCAGTGTTCAATATTACAGAGCACGCCATAAATATGGCAGCCCAGGATTATAGCAGAAATTCATAATTACAAATGAAACTCGTATCGTATGAGCGTAATAGATGAGAGAAGTTGGATAAAGTCGCCTTGGGAGCGAATTCCAGCTTACGGAAGCTTTGGGTGCGGGTGCGTTGCTATGACGCCATGAAACATGTCACACCTTCACAGAGGACAATTCGTTCAACATTGAAGAGGAGCTGAAGTGCAAGTCAGTCACCCACATTAAAGCTTTGCTTTTCGTGAAATTAATGAGGTGGGTCTTTTGCACGTGAACTCGTTCTCATTTTGTACAATGACTGGGAAAAAATCCGTGTGATCTGATGAACAACACTGATTCTCAAAAAAGTCGTCACCATCTTTCTTTAGGAATCGATGTTAAGAATATTGCAAGGGAAATACTGTTGTCAGCAGTAGATCGTATGACGAATCCTTAGTGGATCCGCAAATGTGAGTGAGCTACTGCTTAGAAATGAAATCAGGCTAAAATTGGTGCCGTAATAGCTTTGTTACGAGATTCAAGACGCACTCTTGAAGAGCGATTAGGAGCTGATTAGGAGACACTGTGGCCAGGAGGTGATCTCTTGTTCGCCCGGTAGCTCAGCCCTTTCACACGCCATATCGCAAGAATCGCTGAACTTGTCACAATCACAAAATCTTACACCTGCGTGACAAGAAACATGGCATGCAGCTCCACAGTTCCTCCAAAAGACTGTTGTCGTGGAACCGTGTCGTTTCACACTCACGCGGCCAGAAAAAAGCGCACGGTCCCACATGCCAGACAGCGACAACAAACACAGTCGTCAACGTGTAAAACTTATTTTCTCTGATAGTCCCCACAAAGCCGCCGTATGCTAACGACTATAAGTCGTTTTAGGGCCATAGGAATATTTTTACCCTTTTTATGAAAAGAGGTAGGAGCCATCTGAGAACAGTGGTATACCGCATGGAGGGCTTTGAACGCTGATCTCCACATGTTCCATATCTGGTGAACGATTCTCTGAACACAGTCGAGAGATTTCGTGATCAAAATCGGTCTCGGCTTCGGTCTACAAGTATAAGACGCTGATGTCTCTTGAGAGGGCATCGATAGCCTTGTGAGCTGGCCAGCTTTTGATTGCAGAGTAATAAGATCGATCGTCGCTGACGATGTCTTACATTCATTTCCAAGCATGTCGACCAGGTGTACGTCCTGAAAAAATCTTGCATGGATATGAATCTGATCCATATGTGATTTTTCGCGTTTTTGATAGTACAGTCTTGTTTGCTTCTAGTCGCTTTTCTTCGGCGCTCCATGCAAGTGAGACCACTACTTTTGCTATAAAAATCTGGGAAGAGCTTGTTTGGAACGCGTTATACATATGTTATCATCAATTTTGAAAGCACTCGTGTTCAGATCGTCAAGCAAACCATTATAAATAGACCTAAAGAGTGGATTGCAGCACTTGGCTTCGTCTTTCACGCACCAAGAGCTTAACGATTTTGGCATCTTTGTTCGGTGACTCCCTGTACTTTACTGCCAGAAGAATGGAACTATACTAGGAAACCAAAAAAAACAGTGAAGAGTTCTTCTCCATCATTCTTCACTGCCAGTCCATTTCACACCAAAACATTCGTATTCCTGTGAAGAACCACACCGCTTTCATCCTGGCGCATGCCTTTGATGATAAGGAGGAAGAACTACACAAGCACAATCGAAAAATTCACTGAAAAACACACAACCTGTAAGATTCTTGAGCGCCGTTTCTTTTGTCTCTTCCAATATAATTCGTTTCCAGACCACATGACTCATTCAACAAATATTTGCGTTCCTGACGAAGAAATTCACTGTGAGCAGCCTTTTGGGTGGATGTGATCTCAAGAGCATAAGAAAATCAGGTCCTCCGATATTTGCTACAATATCTCCTAAAAAGTAGCCATAAGTGAAGGAATGCCAAAAAAAATACGACGAATCTCCTTGCCATGGCAGCCTACCAATCTGAGGAGCTTCGACAAACAAGCCCAGTCGTCAGCACCAATTCCTTCGTAAACGTATTTGTAATGGGGTAAAAATGGTCGGTCTTAAAGACCAAGGGCTCGAATAATTCTCAGATAAAACAACACAACGTTTATTCTGAAGATGCCTTGTGCAATGTGAAAGATTACGAAAAGATGAACTTTTCTCCACTCATTCATAAGTGTACATAGTATTCAACAGATAGAGAAAATATTCGTCAGTTTGCCTACATTGCTGTTCGAATCCCTTCCTGTAGCGGAGTGGTGACTGGTGCGAAAGGCCATCCTTGCCGCGGCACCACTCGCACGGTTTTTGCATCGCACAATGTTGGCGATCTCTTGGCGAGGGTCTGCACTCAGCAACAACATAAAGAGCGGTGGTATAGAAAGCATCACATCGTTTACCCAGAACCACTGAAAAGAGTATTTGTTTATTGTATCTTGTGATGGATTGATTCTATTGAAATTCGTAACCTCTGTTCAAGATTTCGATATATGCTTCTAGGTTCGAATAGTGAATGCTCAGTGGAGACGTCCCACCAACGCAAGGTGGTCGTGATTAACTTGCACAGTTCATTCCCGGATAAAAAGACATGGACAGTGGCAAGCAGGGTGAATATCGCCTGGGAGAAGGGTCAACAGTCATGTTCGGCTTAGTTTAGATTACGACCCTCTTTCTTAGAGGTCTCCTACGCCCCTCTGCGTTTGAGTGCGTGTCATGCTTCCGTGAAAAAAAATAATAAAAAAACACTCATTCGCTGCGCCACGGCTTTGGAACGTGCCAGCTCTCATGCGCAGCGAGAAAGGAGACTGTGAAGTTGGGAACATCGAAACAGGCATAACTTCTCATAAGGTTGATATTTTACGAAACCTAAGGTATTATAAAAGCGTTCCGTGTGTCTCGGATGCTCTACAGCTCTTCCCTCACGACGTGGTAAATTAGAATACGAAGAAATGTGCAGTCGTGACTTTAGAGTCCGAGTAGTCCTTCATAAGCGACCTTGATAGACAAGGTAAGGAGATTTCAAGAATCCAGATTAGTTTTCTCCAAGAAATAGCAAAAGATTTCCGAGTAATCCCTCATAGAAAAAATGATACTACTGGATATTTCTTGTGCAAATGTGAGTTTTTGAGATTCTGACGATTCCCTAGCTCGGTAAGATCTCTCGATATGGCAGCAGCCCTATGTGGGTTTTGTAGAGGCAATCTTACATGTGAAAAACTAGAGACTATGAGCTTTTTAGGAGCTCTCGTTTGACACACAAAGATCCGCAAAAGGACGTCTGGACCCTTTGACTTTGCTGATAGCCTGTTAACACGGAGTAAACTGGTGCACCGAGAAAGAATCTTGCAATCATTTTGGTTGACAACATCAAACTTTTCAGGACAACCAATGCATGCTTGAGTGAACTCAAACAGCACTTATAGGCAAGCCTCGGGATAAAACTGGTGTATAAGGGCGCTTTGTAGTGATCACTGAGCTGCGAAAGAGACTGAAAGGGGAAAGGAGCAATAGAAAATCATGAAATTACGGCTTCAAACTACAGTATCGTTGAATGTGGTACAATGGCGAGGTTTGTTTCGCCTCTCAACTAAGAAGAACCACCCCATTCCATCAACCTTCAGAGGCTCACCAGTGAGTAGGGGCTGACAAAATAAAAGTGTTGCACAACATAGTGGTGAGAGAAGATGTGGATTTATGCAAGTGTAATAATTGCATACGAAGGTGGAAAAGGAACAATTCAGAAGTGTTTTTGAAGAATACGTGATTTTGAAATAAGGCTGCCTTATATTTAGGAATCGAGTACTCAGTGAGAAATTTAGCTACCCTATATTTGAAGCAGAGCTTTATGAAGGGATGGAGAAATGCAATACATTTAGGCAAATGCTACAAAAGCAAAGCTTATATGGAATATAGAGAATAGAAAGAAATTTAACACCATTTCAAGGGCTTGATTGATTAAATGTCCAATTTTTGTGGTTATTTTCTGGCCCATATTTGAAGCAATCAAATTTATTTTTATAAAGATACTTGATCATAATGGCAATAATAAAACAATGACTGACTTCGTTCTCAATAAAATACTAATTATTTCCTTAATCATAAATAAGAATTTGTTAAGCAAAGTGCAACTGTTTAGCGATTCTAAGTGTTTCCGTATTGATAACTTCTGCTTTAACAGTATTAGAGGTATTGGTGGTGGAAATCTCAGAACTTTGAAAAGAAAGTCATCCTTCGCTTCATACAGGTGGGTGCTCTGAGCCTTTTGTCGAGTTTGTTATGGTAGACTGTACTAATGCATCTGTGCATCTGTGTATACATTGTACATTCCATAGATCTTCTTCACTGAGGGTCCTCTCTCACTAAAAGATCTTCTGCCACTTGACGGCAAGGCTACTTGGCGCGACTCCAGGTGGCGGACAGGGAAATCGCACACTGAAAGCCACCACGTACTTCCCCTGAGACTGGAGGGGATGGACCCCTGCTTCTGCAGTGCTGTGACTATTCATATCAGCTGCCTCCATTTAAAAGTATCCATGCATGCTTGCGTGTGTGGTACATGGTACGTATGTGCTGTTGGTATCCTGCACATTGACACAGCCAAAAGCTCGTATTCAAGTGACTTAGAAGTACATTAGAGGCGATTCGGGGCCGCCTCCATAAACGAAGCCTCATATTCCGCTTTAGAATTACGCGGCTGGCATCCGAAGCACAAATCGAAGATCTGATGCAGGTCAAGATTGAGAACGACCTCATCGGACTGAACGAGACGAGATGGCATCGCCCGCGCGCTACATGGGGTGAAGAACTGTTCCTCGCAAAATGCGACAGCAGAGACGTTGGCGGTGTGGGTGTCCTCGTCAACACGCACTTGGCCATAAACATCAATTCGTACGAAAACCTGTTCAACTCCTGCTCTGACAATCTTCGTCGTTCACGCACCAACATCCGGCTACGAAGAGGAGAAACACGAAGAATTCTATATGGAATTGGGGAAGTTCTATAGAAAATTCTTTGAGGTCATCGTCGGCGACTTCAACGCCAAGATTGGCTCAACCCTTTGACTACTGGTGGGACAAATGTGTCCCACTTTGTAGTCAAAGACACTACCACAGTTCCAGGGAATATTGAGGCAGGAGGGCTCATTTGATGGCTGAACTGTGCACATATAGAGGCTTCCTAATTCCTACTATGTGCCCAAGTTTTCAGAAAAGCTTGGCGAACGTGGCAGCTTTGAGTTTGCGATAAATGGAGCTTGTACGCTGTGTGCCCGTTGGAAAGACTGCAAGGAGGTCCTGGTAGTAAGCAATTGTCGCGCTGACTACAACGCATTTGTTGCGCACAATGAAGGATTTATCGCGAAAAGAAGTTGAATGATCTGAAGCTGTCTCCTTCTACAGCAGCATAATAGGCGGAGTAGATCTGTCTGATCAGAAATGTGCTTTACGTGTTCAATAGACGTTCCAGAAAATGGTGTAATTAAGGTGTACTATAAAATACTACAGGTGGCGTTTGTAAACGCATGGAT
>MU868707.1:70708-82765 GCA_036418205.1 Ostertagia ostertagi | reverse complement strand
ATTGCGTTGTTCAACAGTTTTTGCGACATTTTTCCCTTTCTCAAAATCCAACAGCAGTCTTTATTATGCTGTTCCCTTAAGAAGTGAAGTGTTACCACAATGAAAAAGTTTCGTGGAACAGAAGTGAAAAGTAATCGATAAACGTGAGGTGGACGTATAATTTTGGGACGTCGGCTGAGTGGCCTTTTACACAAAAATTATTGGAAAAAATTCCTGTGATCTCAAATAGAAAATTGATGTTCATAGGCAATTCCGTATTTATATATGACACATTGTCACATTGAGACTTTTTTCAAAACATCTATATTTGTGAGATTTTGGGAAATTCTTAGGTGGACGTATAATTATGGGACGCAGTGTATAATGCTGCGCAGTACTGATTAATTCTTAGGTGAATTCGTCATCTTATTGGGTGATGCCGAGGTCTTAGCGAAACGATGTTGGAAACGCTGATTTGTCAGACAGCTTACATAATAAAAACCTTCGACCTATCTTCAGGCCTCTGAAGAAGACAAAAAAGTCGATACGTCAGGCCAGTTAATAAAGGTCCAATTATCAGCGCAGCACAGAAGAATGGAATAATTAGACCAATAATGGCGAGGTTCCAACAAGAGATACCATGGAGACATCAAGTACTGGTATGTGAGTAAAATGTCGTAGGGAAACCGGACGCCGTGTTGGCGCAGTACACCATTATGTTACATCAACTAGCGCATTCATTGTGTAGATCCAATGTTGTTAAAATTATATTGTCACCAACTTCTCCCAAAAAAAAACAGGGAACAAGAAACTTTTGATTTGATCCAAAGATTTAAGCACAATGGGTTGCGTAAGTACAGCTTGCTTGGAGGGTACTTCCATGACCGGCATTCTTCAGGATGAAAGGATAGAAGAGTGATTGAAATTTAGAATTAGCAAAACCGATCAGCCGCACCAACACTGATAACATTCGCCCCCCCCCACTTCACGGCTAAAAATTGAGGCCCTTTTCGGCACGATAGAGAGAAATGTTTCAGTGAACGATCTAGCAAGGACCCGGGAGAGCCCAGAGACTTAGGAAAAGTGGGGGAGATTACAGAGGGAGGGGATGTTAAATATTGAAGGAGGGTCAGAGGGCTCAAAAGATATTGTGTGGGCTGAGCCAGGGTGGGAGGAGTCCCCCAGATTATAAAAAACACCATGGCCCTGCTTTATACCACTGCAGTCCCATGTGGTGCACGCAAATGCGTTCGCGAGCCAAAGTGGTCTATCATAACCATTTTCATCACTTCTATCTAGTACGAAATGAAGGGTTCTCCACCTGCCGCGTTATTTTGATTTGGGTTCAGTGAAAATATGGCCTATTGGTCAAAGCTTTCTTTATCAAGGAGATTTGTCAGCACCCCTCCGCGTGCATCGAATCAATAAACAAATAAATCAGGTTGCTTCTAATTTGATAATCCTTCTATTTTATAAAGCGCTAACTTTGTGTGTCGGTTTGTATGTCTGTATGTGTGTGTGTATGTATGTATGTGTGTCCGTCCGCAAAATGAAGTGAGTGAGAAGGAAGCTCATGGGATAAACAAACCGCTAACAGAATCATGTAGCTCACAGGACTTTAGCTATTAGTGTTTTGCAATGGCATGATTGTGATAGCATCCCCAACGGCTATATAAACACGCACTTAGCACACTTTCGGTCATTCGACAAGGTGATGCTGTGGTAGCCGGCGAGCAGAGGGGAACGAGGGGAGAGTAAGGAGAGGAGGGAGAAGGGAAAGCTTACGCAAGGTAGGGAGGTTCCGGCGCTTGCCGGGGGACCAATCTGGGTCATATCTATATAATTGGGTCTGCGCTGCAATTGTTTATGATTAGACGATCTGAGCATTTCGACTTACCATGCTCCCAACTTTATCGCTTCACCTAACGAAGAACCACGAAAAAGTTTACCTCAGTCTTCCATGCTATCACCTATAGCTGAAGTGGCGCAAGATTGACGTCATGATTTGTGTAGTGGCCTCCCAATATGCACTTATTTTCGTGTCTTGGCCAGATTGCTGTTCGTTAGTCTGACAGCCTGAGACAGTGTAACACACATGTACTTATATTCACCAGCTCGAGAGGCGGGAAACATGAATTTTCGCCAGCCCATCGTCAGGCCTCAACAATTCCCGATAGAATTCGTTCGCTGGATAAGACATTCCTCAGCCGACGGCCCAACAAGTCGTCTAGCCCCATTTGTATTTTCTAGATGGGTCAGCTTACGAGACAAGGTCGATTCGTCAGTCCGATCATTTGAAATGAGGTGTTTACCAATATAAAAGGTTGTCCCATCATTAGTGACTCACTTTGGCTATTTTTTCATTACCAATCGTTTTTTATCTGAAGTGCTTGCTTATTTAAACATGCACCTCTGTTATCTACAAAATGTTGATTCTACAAGGAGATCTAGCAACTGTCTTTCCTCTAATTCAATTGATCGAAGAAAGAGCGAACGTCGGATTTCAGGTCATATCACTCTAACAAGAGAGGTCTTTCAGGGTGTGCCAAGCTTTTTCAAAACGGTCTTTTGCATGATATAGAGGCACATGCGGGAACCACAGAACCATGGTTAATTTTTCCTGAACGGCCCTCTGAATACCAGAAAAGGGGTCCCTAGTCACACCTTTTTCACCAGTTTTTCAATCAAAGTCTATTTGTAAGGGTTACTGACGGTCCTAATCATGAATATGGTACTAATTATTCATGCTAACTCCATTTTGCGCGAATTTTGGAAACGTCAACTCGAAATGCAAAAATTTGTCACCACGAGGAATCGAACTAGGGACCCCCTTTTCTGGTATTCAGAGGGCCGTTCAGGAAAAATGAACATGGTTCTGTGGTTCCCGCATGTGCCCCTATATCATGCAAAAGACCGTTTTGAAAAAGCTTGGCACACCCTGAACGACCTCCCTTGTAAGATTCTTTGTAGAGTAAAACGTTAGAGATTAGACTAGACAGCCTTTTGCGGCACGAGGAAAGGGCTGGACGGCGGAGCTGAAAGAACTGGGAATCTCCAATCTTTATGAATATCTGCGAAGGTGGGTCGAATGACCCCAGGAAAAATTCTTTGTCCTGCTTCAGTTTTAAATTGATGCGTTGCCCTTATCCTGTCGACGTTCGTCTTCTTCACTGACCATAGTACTACTGGGCGGCGGTTCCCAGCGCGAAGTCCTTCGTGCTCCACCAACATCTCAGAAGTGTAGACATAGAGGAGGTCGGGCTTTTGCTGTAGCTTCCGAACTCGTTTTGAGCTAGCTTATTAATGTTCTGTGGAAGCGTAGCACGACCTCGACCCAGTCCACAACAATTGTGAATATGCGGGATGATCACTGAAAGGGACTCTGGGAAACCTGAAGGAACATGACGATGACGAATCGTTTGGAGCTAATTCGGGTTAAATGGTGAGATATAAAGTCTATATTTCCAAATCTTTGCGACTCCACGGATCCTAAATTCCATATTCCAGGTCGGATACGCTCTGACAACAGCATGTAGGTTATCAAGACCCAACCTCAGCCCTTGGGTACAGCAGTAGCATTTAAGTCTAGGGATAGTTGGAGTGTGGGTAATCCTCAAATAAAAAAGCCAACTCCCGTAGTAGAGTGAACTATGGGTGCGCCGAGAATTGAGAGACTGCCTTCTTCGTTCCTGTTGTCTCATTCTTGATCCTCTATTTAGCTTGACCTTAAAAACATCCCAAGGAAATGATGAAGAAAGACGCTCAGAAATAGGTTCTAGAAAAAAGGAGTAGTAGCCACGGAATGCAGCCGTAAATAGGCCAACAAATTGCTCAGGTAGGATAACGATGGCGCTACTTCGCAAAACATGTTTCACGCTTTAACTTATTTCTTGGAGTTTTTGCAGCAATAAGTATAAAGCGCGTCACTAAATCCAGTCACTAGATGTCTGCATTCATTATCTGTAGGACGAGTTTACGAAAAAGGGTATGAAGCAGGAAAGCGCACCGGTGTGACCCTAACTCACGGGCAAGAAGTCGAGGATCGACTCAACGTGAGTTACTATTTTTGCTCTTCTCAGAAATATTAAAAGCCAGGAAGTTGATCCTCTGCCATGCAGTCAAGGTCACCATTGATGGTCGCTTTTCTTCTTCTTCATAAATTCTTCCGTTCCACAGAAGAATGCAAATTCGAACTCAGCGTCAAGAGGGGCGTATATTCGTAAACAAATCATTTTGAATGGCCAAACTGACCCATTGATCTTTCCTTGTCAAAATTTTGGATTCCATATGAAGAAATATTTTGGAAGGCTTAGAAGCCTCCAAAGGTGTTTACGATCTGTTGTATGAACCCATTCCCGCCCTCTTTTTCATACATCGGGGCTTCTACAGCGCGAACAAGTTGCTCCGCGCATCCCATCTAAAAGGTGTGATTACTCTGAACCTCTGCACTTACGATCTCACCCCTCCACACCCTGGTCTTGCGATCTTGAAGGCAGCGATAGAGAGGGAGCACATCAGGGAAGCATATGCACCACACGAAGCAGTTACTTGGCTGCCAAGGAGGTAAAGTGTGGCAACGAAAGGTGCCCTGATTGCTGAGAAGGACTACGAAAAGGCAACTCCCCCGCACACAAACAAGGAGCTGCCCATGAGATTATTGTTCCTCGAACGAGAGCTGCGTGGCCAGCAGCGGCGCAAATGGAGCATCTTGATTGAAGCGTGATTTAGCAAAGGTGCCATCAAACGCTTGCGGTGAGTTCATTCCACTCCATTTTCAGGGCTGTTATCTGCTGATGAGCGAAAACCAACGGCCAAAAAAGGGGTCCCGTTCTGCGTTTCGTCGACGGTTTTTTCGGCTTTCTTCGCCACTGGGATACCATTGAACACCTTCACGTCACACTTGACCCTTCTTCAATTTTTCGTAATCGCTGCCTTTAAACGCCCTTTTGGCATCACTATTTGTTCCATGTCACTATAGAATACACAGATCAAAAACTTACTTTTGATAGCTTGGAAATGCAACAGGTGCGTTTACCTTTTGTGCTGTGTCCGACTGACTCCATAACTTCAAGAAATGGATCTTTGTTTCTGGTTGAGTGTGCCGTCCAAAACCAAGACTCTGCAATACTACATAATAAAGTACTGGGTTGTCTAGTAAGGCAATTTTCTAGAGTAAGGCATTTTTTTCTTTCTCTTCCACCTTCAGAGCAATATTTCTCAGCTCATAATGAATATTTCCGATTGTTTAAATTGTTGGGAACTTACGTATCCTAGCAAGCAAAACTCCTTCCACTGGCCCCTTAGAGGTGTCGTCCAGGAAGAAGTGATGGCCCTGACCGCTCTTACTTCGAATCTCGCGTTCTCTACATTAAAATTATTGAAGCCAACGCTGCAGCGTGAATTTGTTGGCACATTCATAGCCTCACAGTACAAGTATTCTGAGCTGCCTGCACAGCACCTTCACCAAATTTCAACCCATAGAAGTAAATTTGTTTCATCTACTGCTTTTACGTTTTTGATTCAATCCTTAAAGGCAAAGTTCGGGATCAGACCCACTTAATAGGCCCTTATAGTGGCTAGAAGTGAGTGGGACGCAACTGCAGAGGGCGCGCCACGTTCCTGCATTGGAACGCGTCACGAAGACGCTAGACCTGCCAAGGACCCTTGACACGGCTCCAAACTGTTGCGACACGCTCCGCCCACCGCTCGATATTTTGTCTGCGTCGCAATGCTTGATCTGCTATGCTCTCTCTTCTCGGATTTCTCTACCGCTCTCCGCGCTCACATTATCTCTCATCTCCCTGCCGGCCTTTTGAACTTCTCCGCAGCGTAGAGCAAAAGGCTCGTATTTCCTGTGTATTTCAGGATTTTTTTTCCTTTTTCTCCACTGGCGGTCCACTTCCTACCCCTACTTTCACATTTGAGTGGAATTACCTCATCAATTTATCCTGAATCTTGCCTTTAAAAAATCAGAAGGCCTGAGTTTATTTCGCAAATCCAATAGCATAGTAGAAAGAGAATAATAGTGTGGCTGCGTTAAATGATATGGCAGCAATGCAGGCACTGAAAAAGATATCCCGGAAAAACACCTAATCAAGGGCACAGCGAAACCCGCATTATTTTCTGGAAAGCCTAAAAATATCATTAAAGACTATTCAAATGATAATAACATGAGTTAATAAAGCATGAACAGTTCCGAAACTGTATTACTCCATAACATCCTACTATATATAATCGGCTAAGCGGTTGTGTGTGTGTGTGTGTGTGTGTCTGACCGGAAATTCATAACTTCCCTCCCTTTGGACCCAGAGCGCTCAAACTTCTAGGATATATGGGGGGCTGGACACAAACACTGATGATGGGTGGCGGGAAGTGATAACTACTGATAGGAGCTGATAACGGACGCCGAAATGATGATGTCATCAATTTCGTTACGCCGTTTGCGTTGACGGTGGAGAGTTTGCACTCATGTATGATATGTGGGGTGAGGCGGGGACCAAGAAGTTGAGTGAACGAATGTGGTAGCAACTGATAAGAACTGATAAGGGGCGTCAAAGTGTGGATACCACCAGTTTCGTTGCGGCCCTTCGCGGTTACATTGGAACTTGGCTCTCACATGTGGTATAGGGGATGGGACGGGAACACGGATAGCGGATGATCAGAAGTGATAACAAGCGATAACGGTTGATAAGGAAGTTAGGATTTTGAGTACTGCTAATTTCGTTGTAGCCTTCGTGTTGACAATAAATCACGAGCTCCTGCACGTTGCCCTGGAGGGTGGGATGGGGACACCGATTGCGAGCAGTATGAACTGATAACAAATGACCAGGATGATAAGAGCGTCTGAATGCAGGTCTCTCCAACTTCGTTGTAATTATCAGCTGGCAAGCGATCAAGGTGGAGAGGATTGAATGTAGGTGACAGAAAATAGTGATGTGGAAAGGCAACTGTACTGATCAGATGAACAATGAGTGAGGCACTGCCGTTTTTAAAGTAAACCAGGCCTCCTAGCAAGTGAATATGTTCCATTCCTATCCTTTCATCCAAAGAAGCAAAGAAAGTTGAGCTGCTCCACTATCTGGACTTGGACTAATAGCGAATAAAATCATATTTCCAATTTCCATCATCGCTTGATGCTGATTGATTGGTTATATTCCACTTACACACCGATTCTTCAATTGTGGGAATTCTATAAACCGCTAAATCGCCCGAGCTCGATATCAATGCTAAATGTTTACGAAGTCATGATAAGTACCATTCTCATTCCGCATGCTACTGCGCGCATTACGCGACAATCTTCAGCGAAACTGGACAACCTTTAAACATCATGTGACACATCTTCCAAAACATCTTGTTAGTTTCTCAGTCACGTGACCTAATATTCTGCAAGTTGTCCAGTTTCACTAAAGCCCACCATTTGATGCGCGCGGTTGCGTGCGGAGCTAAACTGGTATATATAAATAGACTTTCCTGTCATTGTTACTGATTTATTTACTAGATGTGAAATTGCCGAAACTGTAGCGCTCCAACCCCTCTTTCAATCTTGATTTCTTCTGCAATGTGATTGAAGAATCAGTATCCGCAGCCAAACATGTCGATGTTTGGAAGTACAGTGGCGCTTGTGGCACTATGAACTTGAATACATTGAAGCGGGTGCTTCAAATTGTGCATGGAATGCAAAAGACTCAAATAAGACAAACATCGCTGCCAAAGAATTTGTCTTGCTCTGACGTTCTGTTCGGCGTAGGTCTCAGGACATCTGTCAACCGCGAGCCTTGGCGGTTCAGCGTTTTGTAGTGATGTCTGGGAGCTCTCACAAGTGCACACTATCACAGCATCTCCTCTTTCTTTATCTTCTTCAAAAGGCTTAGTCCCAATAAGACACAAAGTGTGTGCTTTTCCAGCTACGCTCTCACCCTTTGGTTGACAGAAGCCTTGTAACCATTCGGCATGAGGCAAAATCTTGGAAAACTCAACGAAACACTTTTGCAACTTGAATGGGCGATCCTTCCACCGCAGTCATGTGATACACCGTTTTCTGATTACTACTTTATCAGATCGATACAGTAAAGCAGGCAAACAGTTTCGAAAAGTTTAAATGTGCAAAAATGACTCAGTGGACTGACCACCTTGAAACTAAAATCATATCATGGCGGCGAGATCGCAGATTCGCCAAAAAAAAATGAGGAAATGGATTAAGGACATAGTGAAAAACACTATGGTTAGGTAAACTGTGGCGCTATCGTAATATACGCGGTATTCTTTAAGGCTAATCCTGTAGGGGTGGAATTCAGGGGAGAATGAAAAAGGCTGACGCATCCTGGGGTCTCGCCCCCCGCCATAGGCTTAGTCATCATTTCAACAAAATGGACATGTTTCACGCGCTTCAAATGCATTGCCAGCTCAATGCCCCCGTATATTGCGACAGCACCTAACCGTGCGTCACTTTTTCTGTGCAAGTGAACCACCCAATATTTTCTGCCTGTGTGCCTAATTTGATGTCCGTATTCGAGTGACGCAAATGTGCGGAAGACGAGGGCACTGATCATCGCTAATAGCAAGACGCACAGCCTCCCTCTACACTTCGTGACAGTACAGCCAACGTCAAGTCCACGGAAGAATGATTCCGTCTCCACAACCAAATCAGTGGCTTGAAACTCATCGTTCACGATAAGAAGAAAAGAACAAAAAATGCGTTTGTTTCGGTTTCGATTCTAAAAATTCGAAAAACCGGAAGGACTGTTACGCGTTCTTTTCTATCACAAATGTTGGCGGCGGTATCGAATCAACTTTGCTCTCAGGATGTCATTACTAGGAGTTTTTATGGCCTTTCCCACCCACGGAAATAACACTTCTTTTTCTACAGCGTCCTATTCTTTCGAACGTTTTGTGTCTTTCTCCGAATTCAAACGCTTTGACCCGATTCTTTCAATGCGTCGCTGATACGTGGCCACCCAAGGCGCACTTCTTTCCAATGCGTTCCCTTGGCTCCGCCCGACCTACCCTCGACCGTCCATAGAGTGTGGTTTTCGTGAGTTTGTTTCTCTTCGGAAACCGAATCTTCATGCGTGAAACTTTGTACGTTGTTCTAGTGATCACAACTGACATATTCATGTTGGAAAGAATGCGGGGACTGTTATCGTAAAGGAGTCGTGTAAGAAAATCGCATGATATCATAATCGCATGACATATCCCAGGAGGAAATTGGTGGCCTGAGACCATATCGGTAAACAATCCGATAATCTGATAAAACTATTACTGATTCAAATTCACACAGTAGAATTGCCACAATTGCTGGCGGCGATTCTGTTTCTCAGGATCCCATTTCTAAGAAAAATTTTTTGGCTTTTCCACTGTTGACAGGAACATTTTACTCTTCTAATTGCATTCTAACATATCGCCCTGGAGCGTTTTGTCTTACTCTCTGAATTGGGGAGCTTGAGTTCAACTTCTCTCACGACGCATCACCGAATACGTGGCTGCCCCATCACGCACCCTTTGATTCCAGAAGCGCGTCGAGTGCAGAATACACACCGCAAGTGACGACGGCCTTCAGGTAAATTTATAACTGGTGATTCATAGTGATAGCTGATAGTTGGTAATGAGTTGTAATTAGTGACAACTGATAGAATACAACTGCAACAGGCTAATCATTTCATTGGCAGAAAACATTTACATTTTGTGGAGGTTGTCGTCACTGCGTGGTGTGGATCTGCACTCGATGACGTTCTGTTGTTTTGGAACGGTAGTATGTGTGCTCCCGTTTACATGACCTCTTGCGCCCGCCCGGTCCATGAAAATGTCCACGAATTGTATGAATGCCCAGCAGTTCTTTGCTTGTTTCAGAACTCAATCTCTGGCAGCCCTTCCTCGACCTCTGTAGGTTTTGAGTTTCGGTGAGGTCAGGGAGGAGAGATAGGTTCGCTCATTCCACGCAAAAGTCTGCTTCTTGGGTGGTCGATCTTGCGCCTTGGCGACAAAGATCTAGGTAAGCCTTGTAGCCCTCTTGGTTCCATCGATACCGCCTGTTGGTTTAGTAGTCTGGAGAAATTGTCTTCAGAATTGTTTGGCTCATGAAAGGATCGGTCTCAATTGCTTTTCGACTTTCAGGCTCTGACGAAGGCGAAGAGGCCGAAACGTAAGCCTAATAAAAAAGTGCTGAAATCTTGGTCAGGCTACAGCAAAACTATTCGCAAAAACTGAGTTCGCATGCATGGAACATGAGATTGCCCACACCGCACCAGTGATCCACACATTAGCATCTACGAACTTTACGGCAAATTCCCCTAACAACGTTAGGTAGCACGAGATACCTTCTTCTACTATATGTATGGAGCAGGATCGTTTCGCTTGGTTTCAATGTTTTTCACGTCTTGAAGACGACTTATACTTCCCGAATTCAATGATTGAAATCGTAACTACATTTTGGCTGCACAAATTATTACGCCGTTAATAAGTTATGAAAAAACCAGTTTAGCTCCGCACACTACCGCGTGCATGACACGGAAGGGCTCCGTAAAGCTGGCCAGCCGGCGGAGCGTTAGGTTCGCCGCTAAACAATAACTTTCTTCGTGAAATGCGTTAGCTGGCCTTCTACAGAATGCCCATTTTTAACCAACCGTCTGATACGCGCGGTGGAGTGCGGAGCTAAAGTGGTGTCTGTAAACAGCCACCATGCATTGGATGTCAGGATGATTTAGCGGTCGAATAATATTGATGCCAATGATTTTGCAATAGAAATACCCATTATCGTATATCGCTAAACATCCATCATACATTCTTAGGGATTTTGGGAATGTAGCGGTCGAACGGTATTTTATGTTGATGACAACAACGCAATGAGATGATACTGAAGTGAAATGCGTTATCTAGAACCACGGTTTTAAGCGATCATATGTTCCCACGTGATTATCGGCCCTTATCACCTCCTGTACCCCACCGAACATGTTCCCGTCCCACCCTGTACATCACTTCTTGGAACCAACGCCCCACTGCTGCTGGGACGCGCGCTATGAATTTCGTGAAATTTGCGTTTCAGCGCCTCTTATCTCTTATCAGTCGTTATCACTTTCTGAACCCCACCAAATATGTTCCCGTCCCACCCCCTACATCATACTCAAAATACAGCGCTCCATGCCTGCAGCGAAGCGCGCTATGAATTTCGTGACAGACGGACGTACGTACAGACAGACACACACAGACAGACATACTTAGCGAATTATATATAGTAGGGACGACAAACAGACGGGGACGCATGGAATATGGCGGTTCCTAATGGGCTACATAAAGAGAATATGGTGGCAGTCTCTACCTCTAACGCACGTTAAAAAAGGAAATTTTCTATTGAAGCCCTGCCGATGCAGCCAAGCAAATCAATTACAGTCATTCGAAGGCAAAGACGAGAGAGCAAGCCGCGTCTCGCGCGGTTTATGAGACTGTGGAAGCGACCATTCCTTGGGAAATGCGACAGCAGAGGCGTTGGCGGTATGGGTGGCCTTGCCAAGCACGCACTTCTCATGACTGTCGAGTCCTACATATGGCTCATGATATCTGATAGTGAGTGGAAGGGGTACAGTGACGCTGACACTGACTTTTATATCGGTTGGCCCCCGCAAATTATTTGATCGGCCAAATTTCACTCATAATGCCTTTGCGGTTCTGAGTGGGTATGAATGCGTAGGCATGCAAAAAAATAGACTGATCAAAGTCGCAATCTGAAAATAGAATGATCGAACCGACTGCTTCATTGTTCATTATTTTATTTGAGCCATTTTACATTTACCGCGAAGGAAGTCTTTTAGAAATCTTTGAAGCTTTCAAAAATGCCTTGCAATATATTATGAAGAAGTAGACAGCTAATGTGTCATAGCTCTCCCTTGTTGAGACTGAGATTTCCTCTGAAATCCACTACTTTCCGAGCTTCGTTTCTTTTGAGCACCGCTTGACTTCTGTTAAATACATACCAGGCCTACGCAAAAAAACCAACTGCCCCGCCCAGTGTTGGTGGGCCTCATCGTCGCAACATTTTTCCTTGCTTTCTGCACCGTTTTATAACCGAGTTCGATGGCGCACCGCTGA
>MU868707.1:56555-68339 GCA_036418205.1 Ostertagia ostertagi | reverse complement strand
TTACTTTCCCCCATCAACCATTTCGAAGGTAGCCGTGATCGGTGGAATTTTGGAAACTCTCAGCTCAGCTTTTCTCACTCCAGAAAAGTACTCAGAAAGTTCCCAGAAAATGATCCACACGGGAGACTTCTCCGGATACTGAACTCTACGAGTCGCGTAAGGGATTGTTAGGAAGCACATAGTGCCAGGTTTCTTTCTCATGTCCAATAGCCTCCATAGAATTTACTTGAAAAAGAGTTACTTCGTTCGATGCTAAAACTGGCGTTCGCACGGAAGGATCCAGACGTAGCATACCTCCACTGGTGAACATTCAGAAGGTTTTTGCTACGTTCGCACGGAAGGATCCAGACGCAGCATACCTCCACTGGTGAACATTCAGAAGGTTTTTGCTACCTTTTGAGGAGATAACGATTTGAATGAAGGAAAATATGGTCGAAAAGAGGCAAGTGTGGATGTTGGTTGCCACGACGAGACCTTTCCTTGATGTTAACGAGGATACAGCCAAGTTGGGACCTCATTGGAGAACCTCTTTCCTTAGATAATACAGAGATCGAAAGGATAAGCAAGCGTTGCTTGAGTAGAGGACTGAACCAGGATACAAACAGCTCCTGCTTTAGGCGCTTACGAGCAGAACCCTAACAAGGAACTTGTGGCTATCACCCTACACATCGGACAACTCCCTCACTCTTCTTTCTTCCATATACTCGTTTTCACCTCCTCGAACTTCTCGTTGACACTAGAGCAGGGTCAACCCTAGCGTTTCCTTTTTCGGAATTTTCACGATTCCCCCTCTCCCTTCAGCGGCTCTAATACGACCTCCCCCCTTTGGGAAACTGTGTGTATATATGTGAATACCTAATGCCTCAAACACCTTCTCTGTGGCCCTATGTCTTCAATTTCTTGAACGGCCAATCGAATAAATAGAGAAGAATCAGGGGATAGCGCGAAAGACATAAAATATTTGAAGCTGTGTATGCCATCGACATGAAAATAATTCGAGCTACAGAAAAGACTGAATTCGGGAAAAGGGCTTGGCGCTCATCCGGTAAGAGGTGGGGGTTACAAGGCTTCTGTCAACCAAAGGGTGAGAGCGTAGCTGGAAAAGCACACACTTTGTGTCTTATTGGGACTAAGCCTTTTGAAGAAGATAAAGAAAGAGGAGATGCTGTGCACTTGTGAGAGCTCCCAGACATCACTACAAAACGCTGAACCGCCAAGGCTCACGGTTGACAGATGTCCTTTAAAGTTGTGAGCTGCTACCAGCTTTTGTCCTATGTTATTTCTTCAGGTGTTTTGTGTAATGTATATATTATTGTACTAGATGAAATTAACGTCTTAGAAAAGTATATTCACCTAGTTAGCAGGTCAGGACTGAGCCTAGGAAGGGGGGAGGAAGAAGTCCCGGGGAAAACCAAGATTGCTCACGGACCCAGGGGCTTTCTCTTTTTTAATGCTTATGGGTTCGTCCTGAACGTTTACAATAAAAGTATATGCTTTCCGCGGTTTGAAATGCTCTAAATCGCTATGCCCTCCCCCCTACCGGATGAGCGCCAAGGACTTCTTTGGGTTCTTCTCGTTTCGAAGTATCATACTGGAAGCGAAAATCCAACGAAAATAATGGAATGACAACAAGCAATACCATAAATCGGAATAGGAATTGGTAATATTGATCGCGCTTTGAATGCATTGAGACCCGCGCATTAGTTTGTTTGACTTGGGCGCATTCTGACATCGCGCACAGGGGATGAAACGAGGGACATGAACCTATTATATCTTCTTTTGAATCCAGGTACTTTCAAAGCCGAGGTAGATTTGGAATTGAGCAGGATACGGGTGATACTGACTGGTATATAACAGGGAAAGTCCTCAGAAATGCGAGCGGCTTTTCCAGACGGTTCGGTTAATGTTTAGGGGGCACGTGGCGTGGAGCATTTAAACTGATGATATTTTTTGTGAGTGGCCCTTCGTAGTGCGAAAAGGCAGGGAATTCTTGGGAAGTGGAACTTTGGCATTTTCAATACACTCCACGGCGCATTCGCAGCATTGAGTAGTTGCATAGTAATGGTAGATTTTCATTCAGTGAATGAGTTCAGGAGCGGTGGCGGTGTCCGTTCCTCCAAGGGGTGCCACTGGAAACTGCTCACTTTTGTGAGCTGAGCCGACCACGGACATTCGAATGCAGGCGACAGGCCCCCGTGACAGGCCGGCCTACGAACACCCACGTCACATCACAAATGTCAATGTCGCCATATGAATCTCGAGATAATGCTACGGCGTCCGCGGGAGCCGACGCGCACTCGCAAAGCCCGGCGAGTGTGAAAAGTATGCGAGGGTCTCCGGTGCAAGGACGGCATCGGGGGGCAACTAGGCTAGTCCAAAAGCCATGCAACGTATCGAAGACCCGCGTTGCAACATTGAATGTTGGCACGTTGACGGGCCGCTCCAGCGAGCTGGCAGAAGCGCTAGAGCGCCGACGAATAGACTTCTGTGCCGTGCAGGAAACGAGGTGGTCCTGCTGCAAGTCGAGGGACATTGGCCGCGGCTTCAAAGCCGTTCTCTGTGGCGGTCCCAAAACCACCAATGGCGTCGGGATGATTGTCTCTGAACGCTTTCGTGATTCGATAGTAAACGTGGAGCGCTTCGACGACCGATTAATGAAAATCATTGTCGTCATTGAACAACGAAAATACCACTTCTTCTCAGCGTACGCTCCGCAGACCGGATGCTCCGAACAAGCCAAAGATAAGTTCTGGAATCTGCTTGATGAGAAGACAGCTGAGGTTCCGTCACAAGAAGCTATAATTGTCGCAGGTGACCTCAATGGGCACGTTGGCGCTACGAAAGACGGTTACAGCTGTCACGGTGGTTTTGGATATGGGTCACGTAACACTGATGGCGCGAATTCTCGAGTATGCAGACTCGCACAACCTCGCCATTGTGAACACGAAATTCCGAAAACGCGACTCACATCTCATCACCTTCTATAGCGGTAACACTAGAACACAAATTGATTTCGTACTTGTCAGGCGCCGCGACCAAGGGCTCGTAACAGACGCGAAAACAGTGCCTTATGAAACGGTCGCCACGCAACACCGACCACTAATTTGTACGCTAAAGATCGCCCCGCCGAAACCGAAACTAACCGAAAGGTGTGGGCCAGCGAGAATCAAGTGGTGGCGACTGAAGGAAAAAGAAGCGGCCGTCGTTTCCCGCATTCAATTACCAGCGGTAACGACTGTCGACGAAACCTGGAAAGGTGCTGCCGAAGAAATAACTCGGATAGCTCGATCCGAGCTCGGGATGACGAAGCCGGGGCGGCGGAGAATTGACAAGCAAACGTGGCTGTGGACGGACCAGGTCAGAGAGAAAGTGCGCGAAAAGAAGAAGCGGTACCACGCATTTCTTCACGAAAAGACAGCTGAGAACTGGCGGAGCTATCAGATAGCGAAGAAAGAGGCAAAGAAGGCCGTTGCTTCTGCGAAAGCAGCTCATTTTGCTGATATCAGTAAGAAACTCGAGTCGCGCGATGGAGAGCGGTACGTTTACCGACTTGCAAAGACCCGCCATCGCCAGACCGAGGATATAGAAAAATTCTTCGGCATAAATGACGAGAATGGCCACCTCTTGACGGACCGCAAGAAAACACTGAAACGATGGCGTGACTACTTCGAAAACATCTCAACAGTCGAATTTACTCATCCCGCCATCCCCTGCGCTCCGCCAGTACACGGTCCCGTTCAGAAGATAACCGTGGAGGAGACCATCACGGCCATGAAGAAGATGAAATCAGGGCAAAGCAACTGGTCCTGACGACTTAGCGGCGGACTTGTGGAAATCAAAATGCTGGAATCCTGCAGAATGGTTGACGGAGTTCTTCAACCAGATCGTTGCAGAGAAGAAGGTGCCTGAAAGCTGGCAACAAAGCACGACGATTCCTATCTGGAAGAAGAAGGGCAGTCCAGGAGACTGCACTAGCTATCGTCCAATTCGCCTGCTTTCGCACAGCATGAAAATCTTTGAGCGAGTTGTAGATAGCCGTATCCGGGACATCGTCGAGCTGACCCAACCAGTGTGGTTTTGTGGCTAGTTGCAGCACTATCGATGCCATACATGCCGCTCGCCTTCTGCTAGAAAAGCATCGCGAGAAACAAAGACCGGTGCACCTTGCCTTCCTAGATTTGGAGAAGGCATTCGACCGCGTTCCGCGGGACGTTATATGGTATGCCTTACGACAGCATGGCGTGCCTGAAGAGCTCGTCGAGTGGGTGCGCATCCTTTACTCGAGTCCAAAGAGCCGAGTGCAAACGGCAGCAGGAACATCGATGGATTTTCCCATCTCTGTCGGGGTACATCAAGGCTCTGCGTTATCCCCACTCCTATTTGTTGTCGTCATGGATGCCATTACGAGAGATCTCCAGAAGCCGGCTCCATGGACACTTCTTTATGCTGATGACGTGATGCTCGCTAGCGAAGATAAAAGCACGCTCGAGCAACAGGTACAAGCCTGGTCCGATCGTCTAGCTATGTTCGGGCTCAAGCTGAACGTTAAGAAGACTGAGTACTTGACCACCGATTCGAGTGAGTTAGGCTCTATTAAGATCAATGGTACTGAACTCACTCGTGCAACATCATTCAAGTATCTTGGATCAGCAATCGCGTCTGACGGCAGCCTGGTCTTCGAAACGAATTCTCGCGTGAATGCAGCCTGGTCGAAATGGCGCTCGATGACTGGCGTTCTCTGCGATAAAAACATGCCAGAACGTCTCAAATCTAAGATCTATAGGACCGTCATCCGGCCGGTCGCGATTTACGGTGCTGAGTGCTGGCCTACGACTAAAGAGATCGAAGCACGGCTAAGTGTGATGGAGACCAAGATGCTGCGATGGACAGCCGGAGTCACACGAGTAGACCACATCCGAAACGATGTCATCAGAGAGCGATTCGGGGTGGCTCCAATTGTCGACAAGATGCGCGAAGCCCGTCTTCGATGGTATGGTCATGTCCTTCGCGCGAAAGATGACGTAAGATCGGTCTCAACCTTGACGTGCCCGGAAAGCGGCCTAGGGGGCGCCCGAAGCAGCGATGGCTCGATACATTGCACGTAGACTTGAAGTCAGTTAATATCCACCCCGATCAAGCATTTAATCGGGAAAAGTGGCGTCAACACATAAGAAAAGCGGACCCCGCCTTACAAGCGGGACAGACGCTAAAGAATAAGAAGAAGAAGAAGATATGATTCAGTGAAGCCGCATGCCGCAGGCAGTTGATAAGGCGACCAAATACTCGGTTGATATCCCGACTTTCTTCAACACTTTTCCGATCAAATTTGTGTATACAAGACTTCAAAAAGTGGAGAAAGGTGTTCCAATGTTGAAGCGACAGTAGATTTGGACAGAGCGAATAACGAGCTTTCTGTTGCTATATAAAGTGTTTTAGAAGTGAATCAGAAATGAAACGTTTAAAAATTGAGTCACTGAAAACGGCGGAAACTCTTTGGACAACCCAATAATAGCGCGTCATTAGCACACAATCATACTCGGAACATGTGACGCTAGCGAATGGTTTACGAAAGTAATTATTCTACCAGTCATTCTGTGAGAGTATTTTAAATAGGTCACTTAACAAAAATAAATAACAATACTTTGGGCAGTGGTAAGGGCGAGGAAAAAAACGAACCAGAAATTTTCAAACAATTCGATCATCGATATTGTGGCGTATGGAGGAATGAGATGCAACTTCAATTTTCAGTCAAATCACACTGCTTACATAGATTAAATTCGCAGAACTCGAAAATCGAGGCAATTAGAGATGTCAGAAGACTTGCGCTGAAGCGAAGTTGAGTGGATCATTAGCTGTAAATGAGCAACAGTGAGATAATCGCAACGAGGCATCAGGGTCATTAACCTACGGCGGGGTTTTTTTTCGTTATCCTCACCTTCGCGTGCTATACGTATGTCTTAGTAAATATCAACATAATATAAATAGCTATTACAAATAGACTTCCAATGAGTACTGTTTATACGGTATATGTTTTCGACATGTCTAAGTATGTGAATGTGATGACAAGTTTAATGACTAAATGTGATCAAGATGAACATGTAATGAGCCAGCAGCAGGTGTAGAGGTGCTCTCAAAAGGTTGAAGCAAATATTGGATGTGCAAAATTTAAATTACGATCACTTATACCGTCTTTCGTTCGCTCTGTTACCAGTGTTCTGTTTTCATTAATCCCGATATCCTTCACGGCATTCGCCACAACTTCCCCTTCCTCCACACTCCCTGCACCCCTCCGCTATTCATACTTATATTCATTTGTGTACTTTGTGGAGTGCATGTATGAGATAAGTGTCTCAAAAGTTAGAGGAAGATGCTACCACGATCATAACGTTACACTGAACCGACTACTCAGCACTAATTAATACCAGTTTTGCTGACTGTTGGTTCCTGATTACTTACACATACGATGGGATGTTGTAACAATAAAAGCATCACGAAACGCTCAGGTTCAAAGCGATTGGCTTCTCAGTTCCGATAGCGGCTGGTTTCTTAAGCTCCGTTATCCTATTTTTGTATGAAGAGGACATTTTACAGACGGAGAAACCGGCATGCTAAGTGAGTTACAAAGTAAATTTAAAAAAAAAGTAGTAGTGTTTGAGGAAGGAGAAAGAGAAACTGCAGTTGGAGATTTCACAAAATGTACAGAATTTTGCGCCTATTTCGGCTGGCAGTATCCCACACATGCGACTTGTTTTGAGGATCTTAAAATTTATACTGACCACTTTGGAGCATGAATCTTTGCCAATTGAAGGCAAATTACTGCGTGATTCACCACATGAAGCCCACGGTACGCAAAGGATGAGGGTCATACCAGGCAGAGACGAAATGATAAAAGCAGATTGCGAGCATTGCAAAAAGAGTAACGTGTGCTGATCAGCTGAGCGCGGAAATGCTGTGGGGGCATCCTTTACAATATAGAATGTGTTAATCACTGTAAACTTCAAAGAATGTCCTTTACTGCACTGGTCCCGGCTGGTGAATGGTCGACTTCTTGACCCTAAGGAACTGCCACAGGGATCTACAGCAATTCGTTTCAAACTTATAGATATGTACAAGTAAAAAAGGTTTTCTAGGGTTCTACCAATCTTAACCAAATCATTATCGACTATGAACCAGATATCAAGGGACCAGCCATCATCGCTGACAGTTACCAAAACCAAGGCAAGCCACAAAGGTAAAGTAGTTCAAATAGAGTTGCTCACGCCATCATGAAGTCATGAGTCGCTTCCTATGATGGGTGCAATTTGACCAACTAAGTTCCACAGTCTATTAAACTAAGTGAGTCACCCGAAAAACAGTAACTGATCCACGGTAATGGCACAGACCCAGCTCCACGCGAAGCGAAGACAAATGCACACGTTTGAGTAACTATTTTTGACCAACTTTTGCTCCAAGAACACAAATGTATGGTGAGAGCACACATGCAAATCACCTCAAACCAACATAAGATCACAGGATTCGGTATATCACAAAGACGTGCACATCATAGGAATCGGTATGAGAATACGCATTCTAGAACATGAATTGTTTCCAAATCAAAACGAAAGAGTAAACAATAGACAAGAGCGCAGAAATCTGCATTCACTCCAGTGTGCAAGTGAGCGAATGTCAAAAAAAAACTCAATGAATAATGACTTCAAATCTCGAAGTATAATCTTTCCATGAAATTAGCATACATTTTTGTCTGACCATTGCAGAAGTACTGAAGTTTCATATGTTCGCCTCCACCGATTTGATCATGAAAGAATGAAAACTGCATTGGTGACGGCTTAGCGGACGACAGGATGGAAACGAACGCTCGAAGTTACTGGCCAACCTCCTCGCGATAAAACGTCGGCTAAAAATGATTCAATGAGGACACAAACATGGCAGGCAAGAAGCATTTTGAAAGTCTACACTGGTCATCGAAACACAGCAATGAGAAGCAAGAGCAATGATTTCGGAACGATTTAGATTTCGGAACGAAAAGGGGTTACGCATAAAAAGCGCTGCAGAAAGTTGATCTTTTGCAAAAAGCATCTATGCAAAATTTGGAGATAATGATCAGGGAAATGAGGAATAGGTTTGCCCATTCCCTAAAACTTGCATATGAACAACTTCTCATCATAGCAACTCCCAAACACTCTCACAACCCCTCATGACGTTCATTTCGTTAATATTGTTTAGTATTTAATTATAATATCTAACCATTTATAATTACTATATGAACGTGCGACATACATTTTTCGACAAGCCGCAAATAGGAATTAAGGTTCCAATGATGTTATCAATGATAAAGAGCAAGAGAAGCGTTCATATTATTCTCGTGACAGTAAGATGACAGAAGCCATAGATGACAGTGAAAGAGACATGGAAGCGGGCGCCTAGGCAGGGGAACTTAAATTCACAATACCTGAAATGAGACGATGAGAAAACGACAAAGATTGCGCGCAAAAAAGAGGAACAAGGGGGCGCTTCACACCAGGTTCATGAAAAGAAGGCAGTGCGATCCCTCACTTATGAAAGGCTTGAAGGAATCATCCACGGAAAAACCATGATTCCATTTCACCCCTTAACTACTGGCCAGAGCCATTCACGATAAGAGGAAAAGAACAAAAATTTTGTGTGTATGTGTGTGTCCTCGTGAACATTAGGAAAACCTAAAGGATTTATATGCGCTAAAATTCCTGCCGTACATCACAAATGTTGGCAACGGGAATCATTCCGCGTTTACGAACTTCTTTGAACTGTCCTTATGGTGCTTAACGAATGGCGCTGATCACACCATCAGAGAAACGGGCGTTTGCTGCCAGCTAAACATCCCTACAAAGCAGTGAGGCCTCTAATTAAGCTTGTGGGGAGCTCCAGGGTGGGTGATCCAATTACATGTGGAAAAGTTTGAATGTATGAGACACACTGGCATACAGACCCGCTGATAAGCGAGAGAGCGCAGACAAACGCGAGTGAGCCGACCTTACAGGCACCGAGTTCCAAGGTAGTCCGAACCACCATCCGTTTGGTTCTCTGGAGTACATCTCAATTAAAAACTCTTTCCGCTTCTCACATAAGCGGCAATCCACATTTCTCTTTCCACTGCATACTATTTCTTTAATCCGTTTTAGTCTATCATCAAGTCACCAACTTGATTCTTTTCACGCGTCGCCTATTACGAGGCCACTAAAAGGCGCACTCTTTCCATGCGTTCCGTTGTTTTCGCCTGACCTACCCACGACCGTCCATAGTGTGGTTTCGTAAACATATTTCTCTTCGAAAACGATTTCCTTGCATAAAACCGCTTCGGACTAGTGATCACAAGTGACATTTGATTTGTGACGGAAATATGTCGAGTATACACGAGGACGTACTATTCCTTTAGGTGTGGGCCACCTAATTTCTCCGCTTACTCATTAGAGAATAGAAGGGTTTTCGTCTCGAAATTCCTGTACGAGGAACTAGTATGGATAGCGAAGACTTGCTATAGGGGATTGGGCTATACTCCTATAAGTAATTCGCGTGACATTTCTGTAGAATAGCACAAACTGACGACAAATGTGTACCTGAAACCCTATGGGTCATATACCACCTCCGCATTTTCACATTGAAAATGACGGATAGCTTGGGGATTCATGCAAAGACCCGGCCAATAATGCATCCCCAACCAGGCGCGTACATACGATTCTTTCCAAATGTTTAGGATCCCCTAAACTGTCGACCAAACTACGGCTAGCCGCTCCGAAAAATTGTTACCTCCGTCGTCATGTGGTCTATGACAACAATCTCAAAACCTACGGTCACAATATGTGTCCACACTCTAACGAGTACACGAAACTCTACGCGAATCACGCCAATTAACCTTTACGAATAGATATAAATGAATATGTGAATGAAATATAACAGAGAGAAAGAAATATAATAATCTATGTTTAGAAAGAGCTCACCGAAGTAGCCCTCATAGAATGATCATCTCTGCTTGTTTCCTCATCAGTCTCTGACGATGAGTCACCATCGTAATCCAACTCGATTGCGCTTGGTTTAGGGGGAGGTAGAGGAGCTTCTCGACTGCTTTGTACATCACTTGCTTGTCTAGAGGCCTTATCATCAGTTACACCAGTCAAGCGAGTGAAGCACTAAAAAGCACATATAAGAACTTAAAGTAAAAACTGGAGCATATTGAGTGATGTACAAAGTGGCCATCACCGCTCACTGACTAGAACCTAGATCGACAGAATCGGTGAAGCTGTAAAAGACCCTATTCTGGAAAATGTAAAATGCTTACCATATCACAAACGCGAACTGGTTTCTTGTTCAAACTATCAATGCGATAGGAATGCGTTGAACATGCACCGCAAATAACACGACCACAAGCACGGCAATGATGCTGTAACAAAACACCTTTGAAAAGCGGCGACAAAAAACGATCATAAATGCCCCCCCCCCACCCATGTAGCTCCTCATACTCACTCTTCTTTGTACAAGGTTAAACTGTGTGCGCCCACAAGCCATACAGCGAGCTGCTTCACCATCCGGAATCCAAACAGCTGCATGTTCCTTTGCTGGTCGCTTATTACCTGACATATGCAGCAAATGTTGTCATGAATGAAAGAATCACAAAACAAACTAGTTCATAAGAGCAACCTTTCTCCAATAGATCGGCGACACAACGTTCTATATGAATCATCCATTCTTTTTTCTCCTTCGGCGAAGCTGCGTAAACAGCAAAAGATTTCTCTGGAGTTTTCACAATCCATCCATTCTTTATAGCTGAAGTGACACATAAAAGAATAGAAGAGAAATCCAGAAAAAAGCCAGCGAAAACATAGCATGGAAACAGCTATTGAGTATGGCCTTTTAAGAAATCGCGATGGTGATTTTGTTGCTAGCAAGGAGCTGATGCTAATGATGATGAATCTGCTGCAACAAGAAGCATCCGCCACTCTTTGCATGGCATGTACGATTAGCAAAAATGCAACTACATAAAAAGGAAGAATTCAGCCACTTTCTGAGAGGCGCCATGTATTCCACCTATATCTAGAATCGTAATAGCATCCTTAATACGATTTACCTTGTCCTACAACGACATGCAAAGGCCAACCACGTCAGTGTTTTCATCCTCTCAGACAAGTATGGAACTAATAAATATCCCGGGAAGCTAGAGGGCTAAGTTGAGTTGGACGGCGCATAATCCAGGACTTGATGCCTGGACTGTGATTTGCTTATTTCTATAGATATTCACTCCTGTTACGTAGGCTTGATAAGAGAATCCTTGAGGTTCTCTACACCCTTAATTTCCATAAAATTTCATGTATTTTAAAGCGCGTCCTGCGCTCTTCTAGACTATGTAAAGACTTCGTTCTAAAACAGTTTTTATGACTTTTTGAAGACTGGGCCTAGCAACTAAAATCCATTTTCACTCGGTTAGCCCCAACTCAGCGCCACAGTAAACAGCTGGAGAATATCAACGGTACTTTTAGTCTTGAAACCGCTAATAACATAATGTGCAATGAATGCTTAAAAATTTTTCGGGTCTGTGACGAGCCGCGAAAATGAGTGGGTCGTGAACGGACACTAAGAATAACGATAGAGAGCTTTGCTCGGAACGAATACACATAAAAAATCCAGTAATTTGCTTTGGAATTAGGGATAACTTGGTTTACAACTACACGGAATTAATCTAAAATTTAAAAAAAAAAATCGAAAGGTGACGCAAAAGCGTCTTTCTGAGAAAACCTTATGTTCATCATCTATACA
>MU868707.1:22210-49297 GCA_036418205.1 Ostertagia ostertagi | reverse complement strand
AGTAGAAAATATGTAGGTACGACGGGAACCTTTTGTTTCCACTAATACGATAGGGTTACTCACGTGAAGCACAACTCTGCTTTCCGAAATCACTACCCCAAATTACGCCAAACATTTCCTTTTATTGAGAGTTCAAGAAGAGTAATGCTCTAGTAGTTCCAATTTTGCACAATAGTGACTCATACATCCCGCAGCTTTGTGACTGTACGGTGGGCACACAAGAATGGGGCCCTTGATAGTAAGATCCGGTGGTCCCATCAACCGTCGCGTCGGATGGTCGTAGTGATGGGGGGGGGAAGGCTTAGATAACCTGAAATTTTGGGTCTTTCCGTCCGCCTAATGCCACCCATCTAGTAGCGCACACCGTTAGATTCTGCCTCATTAGTCTAAAGATGTCTGTACACACTCGGCCATTCCAATAGGTGTCGTGTTGATCATGCGCGGGAGTAGACGTAGGACACGTAAGAAGAAGAATATCCAGCAACCGTCACGAAACCGACGACTACATGAATAAGCCAGCGTCGTGGACGCCTAGGATCGGCTAATCTATGGAAATCATAACACTTAAGTACTGTAGGATACCACCAAAGCTTGCTTATAATGGTTTTTACTCTGAACCGCTCAATCATGGCATGCGAAACGCGAAAAAGCCGCTTTCTGTCCTAGGGAACCATGGCATTGGCTATAACCGGTCGATACTGTAGTAGGGCGATGGTGGTGCAATTGCGCGCCGAATCGACGACATATTACACTCCTATCTAATTTTCCATCGTTGAAGTTGAGTCTACCTATTTATTTGCAATTTGGATCTCTTTTACCTCGAGAATGTTCACTTTTTCTTCTTGGTTCGTGAAACGAGTTTGCACAAGCAGGTGTCGTTCTTTGGCGAGGTTCTGTCTGGTTTACTTTCATTTTCTTAACAACGTGCTCTAATTACAATCCCGATGGGTTCGGAGGGTTGCATTCAGTAATGAGGGAGCATGTGGTGCGACAGTCCTTGCCGTTAGTTCATGCGGTGTGAACTGTCGCATCACATGCTCTCACCTCACTGGATGAGACTGGACGGGGCGAAAAAGATTATTATGGTACGCACTTGATTGCATGTCTGTATTCCGCTGACAGGGAATGAAGCGGAGGGTGGAATTGGCGCTCATCCTTAGCACGTTGCGAACATCGCTCTTGTCTTTTGCAATAACCGCTGGGACAAGAGCGATTTTGCGGAGGCAGCCGCCCGCACCCAAAATCCATGGTTCTTAACATTGAAACTGCAGATACATATACAATCCATCAGTGAAATGTCGCATGCGAAATGAATGTCCCAAAATGAAGTTAGAGCTGACTAACTTATCGAGAGTACATAATGAAAGTCTCGACACCGCCGAGAGAATATCGTTTAGCGCCATGACAAGGCAAACTTACCTACTCCCTTTATCTTTCTAAAATTACTTTGGACTTGTTCTCAATAAAACACAAATCTCCCATACAAATCCGCCTTGTATTCACTTCTGTTTATTCACTTTTATCAACATGGAAGAACAAAAGAAACCTTTCGTGACCATTGTTTAGAGTGTGCTAAAATTAGACCTATACAAAAGTACACATAGATCTTAGAAAAAGTCGCCACCGAGCGCCAGCCCAACAAGGAAGAACTTGGGTGGGAGTGACCGCGTCACAATGTCTTACGAGGTGTGCAGAGTGGGACGCGTTACCGCGTCACGCTGTCGTCAACGTGTTAACGGAGCAGGTGTGCTTCTAGGGTGTAAGGGAAAGCGATGTTGTGCAGGGATCTCTAATTGCAAGTTTCCCAAGGACTAATACTGAGACTCAGACTGAAACTACGCTTGGCTATCGTCTTTGAAGATATGCTTTCAGCATTACGTTGATGCAGTAAGGAAGAGCCATAACGAAATGAAGTAACCTGCTCTTGAGCCTAGGGGATCTTCTGACTCCGAGTATCCCAACTGTAACTGACTCGCATGGAAACTACACATCAGGTTAGAAAACGACAAGTAATGTTATTCACCGAATACATATGCTATTGCCTATATGAGTCTGAACGGGTGCGTGACGATTCAATCGTGGCGATGGCTAGGTCGCCGCGCCAGCCGCCGCAGCCCGCGATGCGACGTCGGCCCGGCTAAGAGTTCAGGGTCATCACGGACTGATTAGAATTAGATGAATTTCCAGTCGTGACACAACATGATATTTCCACGCTCAACTTAAAATACAGGATCCTCGCCCTTTTCCATATTTACAAACTTATTCTGTCATACTATATTGCTTTCCTCTCGGTTTGACTGCGTCTTGAAGCGCAATATTTTCTCGATTTAGCCGAATTCTCGCTCTCTGATAACCATTCAGGCAGTTGATTAATAAGGAAGTTTCATTATTTCCAAAGGACCACCTTTATATGGAACAAGCTTCTGCACAGTGAGGCTTAAATAACTGCGGAGATCTTGATTCAGCTCTTGTTGGCTCACTGTTGTCTATAACTTTGGTCTTATCAGTTCTCTAAACCCACCAGCAACTTATAGACAAGGACCGTTAAGGCAGTCGCCGCACTACTTGCCGCGTGCGACGTTGCCTGCCGCGTGAGTAGCGTGACCTCATTAGCCGACGATTGAATTGGCCGTCTCCCGAGTCTGAACAGGAACTTAATTCTTAGCACTACAGCCGGAATAGTCAGCCTTCAACAATTTTGAAATTTTCATTCGCAAGAAATCTTGTAGCCAATCTTGTCTCACAGTTTTAGGGCTTTGATCTACTGCGCGTACTAAATAGCGATAGCTTTCGCAGAAAATGGATATCCGACACCACATGCAATAATGAGAAGCAATTATTGCGAACTCCTACGACTCCTTTTTTGCATATTTAGTTATTTTTAGTTACTGGGCGTTGATGGTCTTTGCAATAGCATGTTACTTGGTAGCCGCACGTAAGACAGTAGAACTAGGAAATTTGAACTATTGGTATAGAAAGTTTCTGAGCTGTCCATTATGTTATCAAGGGTGTAAGATTATAGGGAAGTGCAACTAGAACAAGATGATAATGCTCATGGTGTGGTGATGTCCAATCCCATGTAGTGCCAACTAGCATTCTACTTTCTTTTGGAACCGCAGTAGCATTTGAATGGAATTACTATACATGACTTGCAGAAGCCAGTTGTTGTTGTAACGTCCTTGTTTTTATCCTCCCAAATGAGCTTGGTATTAGAGAACCTTGGAGAGATGGAAGACTTGCTTGGCTTGCACGAAATTCGATTCGGGGTTCTATAAGTACATCTATCGTTCGTCTTCTTCTATTGATAATTATACCACTTGCCACCTCACCACCTCCGCTCAGGGTTGGAGAGAATTTCTCCTGATACGGCCAACGTGGATGACGAAAAAAGCCATTTAGATACATGATATACAAAGTAGAGATTCATGCTTCGAAATATGGTACGGCTCAATTCAGTGAGCTGGAAGCTTCCTTCTGTGAATCTCAACAAGAGAACAAATAATCCCTGCTCTGATCGTGAGTAGTAGGTATTCACATCGACATTGCATGATTTAGATTGCTTGAAGGACCCTGTGGGAGAGGACTTTCACTTTAACTTCATAAGACATAGACAAAGCACCGCCAACTGCGCTCCACGAACATGCTACCGACAGCGAATTGTAACAGCGTAATGAATTTGAGCGAGGATAAAAATCGAACACCATTCTAGGTGAGATTTATTCCTGCACCGACGACACGCGCTACACTTTGATAAATAAGCACGGTAATGTGACAGTGAAATAGTGTCTAGACACTTTCCTGCAGGTGTGCTCACTCCTTGTCACACATGAGACCGGCCCCTTCTCTTTTTCGCGGGAAGACTAAGAATTCCCCGTTCCACAACATCTCATAACTTACCAGAAACCAGATTAGTCCCCCGTCAACCGCCGGGACCTTCCTTTCCTGCGCAAGCTTTCTATCCTCCGCTATGGTCCCTTCCTCCTGTGACACCAACACCTCGTGGAAGTGACGCGTATGCAACACAATGGTGTTTCAAACAGTAGAAGGGACACAATCATGATATGACGGTAGATTTTTCGCTTCCCTTCCTCATCCTCCCTTCCTCTCTCCACTGCCCTCCAGCTGCCACTGCAGCACCATGTGGAATGAACGGAAGTGTGCTAAGCAGGTGTTTATATAGCCCTAAGAGTGTTATCACAACTATCCTGCTACAAAACATTGATATCTCAAATCCTGTAAGCTACCCGATTTGTTAGCGGTTTGTTTATCCCATGAGCTTCCTTCTCACTCACTTCATTTTGCGGACGGACACACATACATACATACACACACACGCACACACACACACACATACAGATACACAAACCGACACACAAAGTTAGCGCTTATATAAATAGAAGGATACTGCGCTCAGAGTCAACCGTACGTTGCCGCAGTTCTCAACAGCCACGTTGCGCAGTTTCGCCCGATTAGACACGTTCTCTCGCGCGAACATTCACACTCGCATGCTCGAGCCGTCTGTGTCTCCGCCCATACAGCGTGCGTTGAGGATCTCTCGACGTGCCGTTGCGAACTGCGCAACGCAGGGTTGACTCTGACTGCGCTGCCTGTTTGCCAACTAAGCTCTTGATTGCAAGTGTCAGAGTAGCAACCCGAATCAGTGCAATATCACGTCGTGATTGATTCCAGTAGTTCCTTTTTGTTTTTGTATTAGTTTGATCAAATGAGGTTCACACTACCCCCCTAATGAATAAAAAGCGAATTAAAATTTTGCCATCAAAGGGAACTTACAATAGTTAGGTAAAGACGGTTGGTAAGGAACTGGCGGTAGTTGTCAGCAGTTTGCTCTAGTCCCTTGCGCTCAATCCGTAGGAGCTCAAAACGTGTTTCATTCTACCACAGGGGTCACCAAAGAAAAATAGACTCTTTACTCCACATTTCGGACAGCATTAGTCGCTTTGCATCATTGTGCTAAATAAAAACAAATCGACTGCCTTTAACCCAGTATTAAAGAGCACATTCTAATCAATCTAAAAGTTACATGACGGCCTTCTACAATGACGACGTCAGAAGATTTTCCCACGGAAATATGGTTTACGGTACGAGCTCAACGAGGTCGTCGAGGTACCATGCGCCTGCAAAAATATAAATCCACCTGGAAAGTTCTTGAAAATTCGCATGATAGGGTGTTTCTGAAAAAGCCTTTGAAAGAAAAATGTGCTCAATATAAATATAATTTCGAGTGTGAACACCAACTTCCATTTCGAGAACACGAAAATTTTTTCTTTATCATCTATCGAGAGGCCTATTGCCGATTGTGCAAAAAAATATAAAATCCAACCCATGTTTCACGGTTGAACTTCATTGTTATTTGGCGTAACTGTCAGGTTGTTTCCACTTCCTCTTTCTTAGGTGATGACGGAAGTAACACCGCTGTCGGGCTCAGAAAAAAGGCGAAATCTACAAAATAGTGGGGAGATTTGCCGTGCAGTCAAATCGCGCGTGATTTGAGCCCCTGCTTAACGTGGTTGTTGAGCATTTCGTCAGGAACTCCTGCAGCATGTGGAATCCCAGAAGAGCACTGAACCCTTTTCTCGCGTTTCGGTTGCGGTGACCATAGTGTTATGGGATAAGCAGCCAATTCTCGTAATAGGGTGGCCTCCAGGAAACTCCACCTTCCAAACAAACCCTTCTTATCTTGAAAGTCACCGATTGGCGTGTGTTAGAGAAACTCTGAGACCACTCTTTGACGGAAAATGAGTGTGGAAGAGTTGAAGACACAAAGCCATCCCAAAAATCAAGCCAACTCTTCCATAATGTGTGCATGCTGCGCCAGCTGCATTAAGTTCGGCTTTCTACACGCTACTTTTTACTGTCTGTCTGAATTTCTCTTAGTTTTTTTTTCTGCAGTGTGTTTGGCAGAGACAGGAACTCATATTGAAAAAGGAAACCCAGTAAAAAGTGACAGGACACGAAACGGGTTCCACGCTATCATATGGCACCTGCTCGCACGATCTGGAACCTTGGCTGCATTTTTAGCGTACTACCCCGACTTTTGAATGTGTCCTACTCATTTTCCGTTGAACAGTGGTCTCAGAGTTTTCTCTAACACACGCCCAACGGTGTCTTTCAAAAAATTAGGTTTTTTTGAAGGTTGAGTTCCTGAGCACCCCTTGGGAGAATTGGCTGCTTTTCCCATAACACTACGGTCATCGCAACTGAAACGTGAAGAAAAGGGTTCAGTGCTCTTCTGGGTTCCACATGCTGCAGAGTTTCTGACGAAATGCCGCAACAACCACCCTTAGCAGGGCTCAAATCACGCGCGATTTGACTGCACGGCAAATCTCCCCACTATTTTGTAGATTTCGCCTTTTTTCTGAGCCCGACAGCGGTGTTACTTCCGTCATCACCTAAGAAAGAGGAAGTGGAAACAACCTGACAGTTACGCCAAATAACAATGAAGTTCAACCGAGAAACATGGGTGGATTTATATTTTTGCACAATCGGCAAAGTGGCCCTTTTCTGAAAAATGAAAATAAAAAAATTTTCTCAATCGAGGAAATGGAAGTATGAGTGTCTTACACGAAGTTATGAAACGCTGGTCAAAAGCGGTTTTGCATAGTCACAGCTAATGTCTCTGGGAAGCTATTCAACAGTTAATCCATTGAAGAAATTATGTAGCAGCTTCAGGCCGGAGCGATTACGGTAAGCCTCGTTGAGCTCGACGGTGACGGCAGATGACGTCATATTCTGAAGACGGTGGGGGCAGTGAAGGAGGGCCTGCTTCTGTTTACGGGGGAACACCTAAGAATATTCGGCCGTTTGTCCTGACACGGTTCGGTTTGTTTTTCTGGTTGTTGCCGAAGGTGCGCCTCGAGTGCATATTAAATAAATAAATAAACTTTCATTAACATCGGCTCCCTGTGCGACGAAAAGTTCGATGATGTGCGCCATGGGCAAAGTGTCTCTTTTTTTGGCCACCCCTGTATATATAATTCCCTAAGATTGTTTGTCTGCCTATGTCTGTGTGCGTCCGTCGGTCTGCCACGAAATTCATAGTCGCATCGCAGCGGTCGTCAGAAGTTGGTTTTGAAATGTGATATAGGAAGTGGGGCGGGAACATATATTTGGGGGAAAAGTGATAAATACTGATAAGAACTGATAAGGGGCGTTAGTCCGCGAAAGTCACGAAATTTATATCGTGTAGCCGCAGACGCAGAGAGGTGCTGCTTTTTTGAAGGGTCATAACTGATGGCTGAAAAAAGGGATAAAGGCTGATAAGGGCTGAGAAGAGCAATCAGCATAAGAACGGATGAGTCACTGAAGTTGATATTTGGATACGCGATAAGAAATGCATTCCATTTCGTTTGCGATGTCGTCGTCATAGACCACTAATCTGCAGGAGCTTCTTGAGATGGTCGCTGTTTGTGACCACCCCAAGAAGTTGTTCATCGCTCAACCATCCTCAACGATAGTTGTTTGCGCTACGTCCTTATTGAAAGTTCGAGTAATCGTATTATTATACAAAGTTTATTCGGTCGTTATACCATGTCAGTTTCCGAACAATGGATGTTTATGGATATCGACGAGCGGCGGGAAATGACCGCCTGCTCAACAACACCACACTAACCTTTCGCTTACAATAGCATTCAGATCCATTACAAGCATGCATGCGCCTAATACAACAACCCAACTGTGCTCAACACTTCTACTGAAGCCTTCTTTGCTGCGCGGTAGTGAGCGGAGCCAAACTGGTGAACAATAACGTGCATTGGTGTTTTTCAACGTTTTTTTTTCTGTTTCTGCTTGACACGTTTTATGTCAAGAAGCTATGAATCAGGGCGGAAGGTGGTGTAGTGGCAAGTGGCACGCTTACCACGCGAGCGGTCCGGGGATCAAATCCTGGGTCGTGAGTCGCCCGGGCCAACCAAGCCTTCCATCCCTCCGGGGTCGGTTAATTGGTACCAGACTTGTCTGGGAGGATAAAAACACTGACTTGTACATCGGCTGGCCCCCGCAAGTCATTGTATAGGCCACATCGCATTCAAACGCCACTACGAATGTACAAATGGAAGTAGAATGCGTGCCGCATCCCAAAAAGGGATTGATCAACGGCAAATGCTTTATCCTTTATCCTTATAGCCTCAAAACTTCTTAACAAAAACTCCTATGAATTTTTGAATTTTTTTTCGAACATCGACATTTTTTCTTTTTCTTTCAACAACAACATTTTTTCGTGGACATCCATACTCGTCATCTGTCCTACCATCTCTAAGCGTAATACTAACTCATTCCTATTCCAATGCAAAGCCGCTCGTCTATCCAAGAATAAACGAAAAACAAGTGGAGCATTCCTGTTTGCGTATCATTGTACATCGAAGGTGCATCACCATATTTTTGCAGAGGTTTTGTATCACTGTAGGCATTGAGTTTCCGTCAAAAAAATTTCACTGCTGCACATTCAGGCTTCCATCTTCTGAGAGCTAAACTAGTTTTATCTAGAGCATTCGGGATCCATGTTTCTTTTAAGTGATTGTATATTTCATTAACCGGAATGATTTTTGAAAACGCTGATTTCCTTTTGTAGTTCACTGTTATCATCATGGTGAATCTTTAATGCAGGATAAAATTTGGCTTGGAGAGTACAGTCACAGAAGAGAGAGGCGGACGTGGATGATCGAGAGGGGTGTTTGTTTTCTAACACGGGCTTTTTTCGACCTTGTTCTATATTGCCTGTCATACCTATCAACAATCACTCCCAACCTTTTAGAAATTAGACGATTAGAGAAGCCAGGGTCAATACGGTCAAGGATTCCTTGACAGGAGGACGTACGTGTTTTGGTGAGGTGGGGGAGGGTCGTAATTAATGGTTAGAATTTTGTAGGTGAGAGCAGTGAGGGATGTGTTGGAAAACATAGTGACGGCTCTAACGTCAAATTTGCTGTTTTATCAGCCACGTTACTTCCAGATCGACGGCAACTTTGCAACACAATTGGTGTCGCGTACAACCAGGATCACACGGTGCTATTGGAAACATCGACCATCGGGAGTAGGTGACGGACCAGGGAAAGTTACATGTACCAGAATTTCTTCACGCGCCGCAATTCACTCTGTTTAGAGGCAGGGTGTGGGTACTTAGGACAGAAAGCGACATTTTCGCGCTTCGCAATGCGACATCGCGCGGCAGGCTAGCGCTCCCGCAGCGAAAACACTACGGTATGAAGAACGCGCGATTGGAGCAGCTTTTTTCGCATGCGTGAATTTGTAAGTTTCTGATTTATTGCTTGCCCACGCTCACACTCATTGTATTGAGACATGCGGTGAATCACCAATTCTCTCTCATACGATTTCGAGTGATGCCGTGAAAGTGGTATTCTAGAATTCTAGAACACTTCAAATTATTGGTGAACGAGGTAATTACACACTCATCGGCCTAGGTAATACTCTATATATCATAGCAAACTCCTGACGAACTGATCCTTTGTCGTGAGTCTCATCGAACGTCCATCAACCACTCCTCTTCCAGGGTCTACCATCCATCCTCTGCAAAATTAACCTACCTCTTTCTTCACTGCTATTTAGTGGTCCTCTTCTGGTGGCCATTTCCTCGTTCACTATCAAGTCCATGGTTAGTAAGCTTCAAATTCCTTGTCGCACACAGAGCAAATAACGCGCTCCATTTGGCCGATGTCAGACTTTGCGATTGGAGCGATTGTGCACCAATTGCAGGAGCGACGGGAGATTTACACGGCCGACCGATAATTCGGCGCCATCAGCTCGTAAATCTCCCGTCGCTCGCAGCTCCCTGCCACAACGGCCAAGGAGGCACATCACGGCCCGAGCGATGGATCGCTTGAGCGATCCCCGCGGGTCGCTTGAGCGATGATCGCTTGGAGCGATCCGTCGCTCCAAAGTGCGAGCGACGGGAGATTTACCCGAGCGGCGCCGTGTGTATCGGTGGTCGGCGGTGTAAATCTCCCGTCGCTCCTGCAATTGGTGCACAATCGCTCCAATCGCAAAGTCTGACATCGGCCATTCACGCGCCCCTCGTACCGTAGCTGTTTTCGCTGTGGGAGCGCTGGCCTGCCGCGCGATGTCGCATTGCGAAGCGCGAAAATGTCGCTTTCTGTCCTAAGTACCCACACCCTAGAGGCAGTGGCAGCTATTCCTCTGCTTGCCATATCTGGAACCCTGAAAGTTGGCAGAGCCGAGAATCCGCGATGCAGAATTTCCATGATGTTTTCGAATAACTTTTGGCATGGCGAATGGTGTCACTTTGCTTGACCTGCAATGTTTTACGTCCTCATTGTCAGCATTATAGAAAGACTTCCGAACTTGGACTGCAGACATGGTTACGCGTTTTCGAATTCGGCAGCTGATCATTACTGCAACAGCTGTGATTTCATTCATATTCATCTATAATGCATACTCTATTAATGAGACGGATGAGGAGCGAGTCCCTCCTCGGCATAAAATGCCATCGGATCCGGTTATTTTCCATGAGAAAAAGGTGCGCTGATTTTTTTATTGCAATATCTTTCATAACATTCAGCTCGTCAACTTCGCTGGAGCGCTGATTTATCTGGGTCCGGCGTGGTGCTCTCCGTCGCATAAAACTACCGTAGAATTCGAATGGAGTTCAGTCGCTCGTTCCGCGTCATTACGATGAGGAATCTGCGGATTGCTGATCCGCTAGGCGACGTGGCCTCGATCCCTCATTGCCATCAAATGCTCTGCTGACGATAGCTGGCATTTCCATTTGCTTCACCAATGTATCTGACGGTCCCGATCTCACTGTGCTAATTCAAATATGTAGCCAAGGTCTGGGTGGTCGTTCCTCAGGTGTTTATGTTTAGCATACTCAGCGGCCGGGGTTCATTCTAGGGAATATTCGACGTCTGTTATGTCATTTTAGCTGGTGTCAGAGTTCGAGTTCCGTCGCGCGATTCCTGTGAATCGCAAAAATCGCAAGAACCTCATTTGAACATTTGAAACACTGAATATGAAACAAGTAGAATCATGAACAGTCGTCATTCAACCATCACCATCAAGCAGAAATGGCGGCGGGATTGGGAGCACCTCACAAATTGATCGGACATTTGTGATTTCTGTAGTTGTCGTGCGACGGATCGCGGACTCTGACATCAGCCATATGAAAAACTGCACTTATTGGCTGCTCAAGCTGCAAAGTTTGGTTGCTGATAAGCTTCCTCGGCGCAATGTGCCTCGGGGGGGGGGGGGGCAGTCGCCGCGCGCGCTCGTGCGGCAACAGGAAATTCGTGAGCCAGGGGGAGTGTAGCCAATTCAGGGGGGTTGGGGGTGAGGGCAGTCACATGACATGCGTGAGAAGCTGGAATGTTCGAATTTCCTGTTGCCGCACAGCCGCGCGCGGTGACTGCCCCCCCCCCCCCGAGGCACATAGCGCCGCTTCCTCTACACACTCTGCAATTCAATTCTTTTCAGTTCGATTTCAAGATCATTGTTAGCGGTCAGGATAGCGATCGGCAGGACCGAGTAGGTGGTGGAAAATCGATCGGAAGTTCTGCTCGCAGCTTACGTGATCACGTGAGTTTCATAGCGTTTGCATTAATTTCTGTCCTTTGAGCCTATCCTTTAAGCGTTTTCAGAAGTGTCAAATACCGAAACTCGAAATTGATGGAGCAGAAGTAAAAGACTTCTTCTTCAAACCGCAACCGCTGCAGTGCCATAAAAACCCAACCAATTGGGTTTACATTGACGATAAAAATCAAGTGCAGTATATCGAGCAGAGGTGTGCCATTTTTGGTTTTTCAACTGCTTCATTCTGTGATACAAATTCTTACAGAAAGAATGCGAAGTGCCGTGGAAAATATGTGACTCGAAAAGACGATAACAATAATAACTTCACTCCTTTCTACTCTCTCGACAGTGGGAAACCGCTCATGTCAGATTTTGCGACTGTACAGTGTATGGATGGGAAAGATAAATGGTGAGGCAAGGCCAGCTCTTTCCCACTAACTACACAATGTCGAAAGAATTAATATTTTTGTGATGTTTCACTTGTTCCTCTAAATAACCGACAATGAAATTTTAGGAGCGGCATACTGATGAGCGTCGTAAGGCAAGATGAAAGCCAACTTTTAAGAGAAGACGTAACACCTGCACCAGACAGTTCAGGCCTAAACATCTTCTTCCTAGGGTTTGATTCTCTCAGCCATATGTCATTCAGAAGGAAGTTGCCGAAAACTGTAGAGGTGCTAGAGAAAACTCTTGGTTCTGTGGTGTTGAACGGTGAGTGCGTATACTAGCAAGTTTCTGTCAGTGCGAAATTTTTTTTTAAATTAAGGTTATAATATTGTTGGTGATGGAACGCCTCAAGCTTTCATACCTATTCTCACCTCTGGTACAGAAGAGGAGCTTCCGCTAACAAGGTTTACTGGTTTCTCTTTTTTTTAGTGGGACTAAATCTCAAGTGGCAAGTTGAGAGAAGGTCAAATGAGGAATTGTGCCCGGTATCCTAGGTGTATTTTTTCATTAGGAAACTTATTTAGCGTCACGCCGAGTCTTTATTACCACGTTTATAATGTGTTATAATGGCCAAGAGCTTATCTATTGTCTTACATGATTGTTCACGGCGTTCTTGATGCACTCCCTCTGATGCATTCTCCTTCTTGATTTCCACATGGTTGACATTGGATTAGGGGTTTGTCCCAAAGGCAGGCTTTGCGAAATTTTTTGATTAACCCATAACGGACGGCCAGTGTATTTGTTCGCGTGCGCCACCATGTGGCGCACGCCGCCACCCAGGGTAGGGTTTATGTAGGCTTATGTGAACAGCAGGGTAAGACGGGGCTAAAGTAGGTGTCGGAGTCTCATCATCCGAAAAAAGAGATTTCCGTTGACGACAAGTTCGTAACCCGCCTTTCCGCTCTAAAACTAGGGTGCAAAGAATGAATGGAAGCTGTAGGTGACATTATCGAAAAATGCGAAACAACAACCCCGAGCAAGGATGTGGCTATATTTAGGGGAAGGGGTCTCGGGACGTGCGAACCATGGGTAAGCCACCCATCAAATAATAAACTTATGTAAATTAAAACAAAATTTATTGTAGGTTTGTCAAAAATCCAGCCGTCCAGGTCCTGGGAAGATATGTTATTCCACATTGCTGAGAGTATATATGGGTATATTAAGATTGCTAGAAACATTCCAAAAACAAAAGAAATAGTCGTGCGCCACCTTGTGGCGCACGCCGTCCGTTATGGGTTAAGGTTATTTCAACAAAAGCAATATCCATCATCAACATGTGGACTGTTGCTATCAGTGACTTGATGCCAACGATCCACCAGAGTGTCGACGCCGTGCTCCTAGAAGTTCGGCAGTTTCAAGCTGGAAAAGGCTGTGAGGTCGATTTCGAGCACCTTTTTTGAATCGTATTTTTCGTCAGTAAGATGATTACTTAGCAAGATGAATAGTTGGCCTTTGGAGGGAGGCTGATCACCGCTGTACGATGGATCTGGTTGCACTTCTCAACTAAGCTTCGAAATCCAGAGCTGTGCAATTTACGAAACACGTGGTCTCGGTTGTCGCGGAGCGGACGTACTTTATTAAATTTGGGGAGTTTTCTGACCAGCTTCCAGCCTTGATTGAAGGAGACCTAGGCTGTTACAAGGCCGAAGCTGTGGAGGAGTTCTCGGTGGCTTCTTCGAGATATGCTCCCCACACGTGAGCCATCGACCTCTATCAATCTTGTACCTGAAGCGTCTGCGTGTGGCGGTTACATAGCAAATGAACTCGTGCGGGTAGCTTTTAATGGGGAGCACAGCAGGTGTCAGGGTTTTCTCGAGGCTGTAGTCCCAGAGAGAAGCAGGATTGCACCATTTTGATACCTCATGAAGAACGACGACGAAGAGATGTACACTAAGCAAACGTAACTCCTGGGTTCGACCGATTTGTGGCTCAGCAGAAGTCCATAATTCAAAGTGTGAAAAACATGGCTCTCTTCGTTTTCGGTTTTAAGTTCGAAGAAAGCAGCTAAGGTGGGCATGGTTCGCGTATAGGTTACTCCACGAAGTGGGCTTTTCGTAGCCTACTTGCTCATATTCAGAAATCGCTTTTGGCATGAGGTGCAAAAAAGGGGCACGAACCTATGGGACAACCTAATACTTCATTGTTGTCTTGCTGATACACTACATTGTCTGCTAGGTGTATTTTGCAGCCAAGTTGAAGTATCGTCAGTGAGCCACGATCGCAAATATTTTCCTTTTGCTATCTTTTAAAACGTTTGACTTACTATTATATTTTGGTTTTTGTCGACAAATACGGCCTAGATCTCCATTCTTTATAAGAATTCGCATTCATGGCTTGGTGATCGTGGTAATCACCGTGCATTGCTCTGTATTCTCTTCTTAATTTGATTCTCCCTCAAAGCGAAAACCCCAGATGGTCCATATTGAGAGCATATAAGAGGTCGCTGAAACAAAGACTGGCAGTTAGATAGGTGCAAATTTAGGTCCGTCCACATTTTGGTGGACATGTACACTTGCGAGACATGGAGATCGCGCGATTGATTGAAATAGTGTTGTGCCTTTCAGTTCTTGCATGACCTTGGACGTCAAGCTTCTTTGCAAACCTCAATTCATCTAATCATGCGATAAGATTTTTAGAATCAATGCTCTTCCTGTGGGTTCAATGCTGTGAAGCGGCAACCACTCGTCACTTCCTTCAGAACCGGGTCACGGAGATTTCCCAAAGTTGGACCTAAGGATGCCATGCACGGTTTTGTTTTAGAGGTCCCAGCCGTGGGTCGGGATGGACGCCGCTTCTTTCTTGAGCGTTTAATTTCAGGTATGCGCTATGCCCTTCAAAAATTCTAGCAATATCTGAACGCTATTCTAGCGCTAATTTGTGCCGAAGGCATTGTACTTGCTGCATTTGATCTCCTTTCTGTTTCTTCTTGTGCCAATTTACCTTTCTTCCTCTCTTTGTCTACTGCTAGCAACGCAACTTCCTCTAGAATCTACTGTACCAGACTTCTGCCTTACAGTGAAAGTTGCCGGTCGTTGCTTTTGTACCAGCAAAATCTATGAACTATAATTCAAATACCTTATTGATCTAGAAAATGTAGGTCGGCATTTCTCAGTTGTTGTTCTTTTGCAGTATTAATATTATATTGTCTTTCCAGAAAGCGCTTTCGTAATGCGAATTACGTCGACGATGTGTATCCATTTATTTGGAATAACTTTTCTTCTGCTGGTTATGTAACCTTGTATGGGGAAGACGCTTTTGCCATAGGTAGGTTTTTGTCTCGTATTGTTTTGTTTATTTCGAGCTCTCTCCATTGTTTCAAGGTGAAGCTCACTTGTTTCTTATAGTCATTTTGATCCCTTCTGAATGTCTTCTCTATTCTTTAGTGTTGGCTTCATTCTTTGCTGATGTGTATAGGCATCAACAAATATGCGTCATTCACCTCTGCCGACGTTGCGAGCTCCATGCTATACTCCCACTTAAGGTGTGAAGGAGGAATTCACTGTGCGGCGTCGCATCAACTGCATGCGCGTTTTCCCGTAAGGAAATATCTGCAGTGCAGACACTGTGTGGGTATGGGTATGGAATCCCTTTCAGAATTTTCTCTTTCTTATGCATGCGCAACACCTGAGCCAAGCTCAAAATATGAACTAAATACTGTGCGACGTTGCGCGACGAATTTTTGCTAAATACACCGTGCCCGGCCTCGAAGTCTCTCCCATTCATGATGAGGTGGCTTCTCTTCTTCATTTCACTTTCTTTTTCGTGCACAGCACCTTGCAATGGGTCTGCTCTTGGCACAGTAGTCGAGCAGAATTCTCAACCTATGGTTAGGCTTAAGCTTACACTAGTTATAGGCTTACTACGAGCAAACCAAATGTGCCCTTTTTACTTGTCCCGAGGAGGAAAACTGCAACGCACCCAAAGCAGCGTCGCGTGGTCGATACGTATCTAATCCTCATTTGAATTGCAAGCAATCAACAAGACAATCGTTATGACCGCTGCCTTGGGAAAGGTTTCGCGAGAATGGCCTCGTGTGCGAAAAGCGGGAATGTTCGTTTTCTGTCCTAGCGAAGCACACCCATTTACCTTTTTCGATTCGGGATCACCGCCGGATGTGATAGCGAATTTGTTTAAAATTATACCTCAACCCTGTTTGGTGGAACATTTGTGTTGTGTGGCTTTCCGAATTTCTCATTTTCTCATACTTCAGGTACTTTTACTTACCGTCTGAAGGGGTTTCGTAATAAACCGACAGACCATTACCTCAGGCCGATTTTCAAGGAATATGAAAAAACAGGAGGAAACTGCCTGGGATCAGAGCCTTTGCACAAGGTATATCAGTCTAATTGTGATAGGCTGCACGATTTAGACACATTTCTTACAATAGAATTGTTGTGTTCTTGTGATTTTCGAAAGTTTCAATTTGAAAACCACCAATGCCGACGAGGATACGATTCGTTCCTGAGGCTAAACGACAGAAGGCCTGTCGCGCGTCGAGAGGCAGACGCTCAGATGTCAGCGGACGAGTCACAGCGCCGACTGTGCGATGTTGGAGGTACTATAGTACATTTATTTGAGATGACGCCAAATCGCTACAGCACGCGCTGCGACTCGTCCGCATCTATGCCTTCTCGCCGCGCGACAAGCCTCCTGTCGGGTACCTTTTCTAGACGTGTACTACTACTGTATGTTAAGCAATCTCTGATATATCCAAGCTTTGTGGGGCGAATATGATTAAGGGTGGAGCCTTCTTTTGCAATGACTCCTTTGTACATTTATTTTTATTATTTTATAATATTCGCTATTGTATATTCTTATTTCGCTTACTTGTTGAAAGTTAGAACTCTGTCAAGTTAGAGCGTTTCAGACATGGTTTCGATATACTCGAGAATTCATGCGGGTTTATAGTGACATGCCTCGTTTTCTGTTAATGCATCAAAGTTTACTATCTCACGACGACATAAATTTGGTCGAGGTGGAAGATGAGGATCTCGCTCAGATGTTGAAAACTATGCACGACAACGGTACGGTTGATATCTGCAAAGAGTTTCTTGCTACTTTCTTTTCACTTGTAATTTTAGAATTCTGTATGGTTGTGAAGAGCGAAAGCGAGAGATTACAATAAAGTGTGTGTGCAGCAAGGAGGTGGCTTTTCCGTGACCAGAGGCGCGCTAGTTGCAGCGTCTTGGGACTGCCGATCTTTTCTGGGTTTCGCCACCACTTTTGTCGACAAATACGGCCTAGATCTCCATTCTTTATAAGAATTCGCATTCATGGCTTGTTGATCGTGGTAATCACCGTGCATTGCTCTGTACTCTCTTCTTAATTTGATTCTCCCTCAAAGCGAAAACCCCAGATGGTACCATACCTTTGCTACTAATGGAGATGCGCGAGCCTTAGTTGAGAGCATATAAGAGGTCGCAAAGACTGATTTTAGACAGCTGTTATGAGCAGTTAGATAGGTGCAAATTTAGGTCCGTCCACATTTTGGTGGACATGTACATTTGCGAGGCATGGAGATCGCGCGATTGACTTGAAATAGTGTTGTGCCTTTAGTTCTTGCATGACCTTGGACGTCAAGCTTCTTTGCAAACCTCAATTCATCTAATCATGCGATAAGATTTTTAGAATCAATGCTCTTCTGTGGGTTCAATGCTGTAAAGCGGCAACCACTCGTCACTTCCTTCAGAACCGGGTCACGGAGATTTCCCAAAGTTGGACCTAAGGATGCCATGCACGGTTTTGTTTTAGAGGTCCCAGCCGTGGGTCGGGATGGACGCCGCTTCTTTCTTGAGCGTTTAATTTCAGGTATGCGCTATGCCCTTCAAAAATTCTAGCAATATCTGAACGCTATTCTAGCGCTAATTTGTGCCGAAGGCATTGTACTTGCTGCATTTGATCTCCTTTCTGTTTCTTCTCATCTTGTGCCAATTTACCTTTCTTCCTCTCTTTGTCTACTGCTAGCAACGCAACTTCCTCTAGAATCTACTGTACCAGACTTTGTCTTACAGTGAAAGTTGCCGGTCGTTGCTTTTGTACCAGCAAAATCTATGAACTATAATTCAAATACCTTATTGATCTAAAAAATGTAGGCTCGGCATTTCTCAGTTGGTGTTCTTTTGGAGTATTAATATTATATTGTCTTTCCAGAAAGCGCTTTCGTAATGCGAATTACGTCGACGATGTGTATCCATTTATTTGGAATAACTTTTCTTCTGCTGGTTATGTAACCTTGTATGGGGAAGACGCTTTTGCCATAGGTAGGTTTTTGTCTCGTATTGTTTTGTTTATTTCGAGCTCTCTCCATTGTTTCAAGGTGAAGCTCACTTGTTTCTTCATAGTTTCTCATTTTGATCCCTTCTGAATGTCTTCTCTATTCTGTTGTGTTGGCTTCATTCTTTGCTGATGTGTATAGGCATCAGCAAATATGCGTCATTCACCTCTGCCGACGTTGCGAGCTCCATGCTATACTCCCGCTTGAGGTGTGAAGGAGGAATTCACTGTGCGGCGTCGCATCAACTGCATGCGCGTTTTCCCGTAAGGAAATATCTGCAGTGCAGACACTGTGTGGGTATGGGTATGGAATCCCTTTCAGAATTTTCTCTTTCTTATGCATGCGCAACACCTGAGCCAAGCTCAAAATATGAACTAAATACTGTGCGACGTTGCGCGACGAATTTTTGCTAAATACACCGTGCCCGGCCTCAAAGTCTCTCCCATTCATGATGAGGTGGCTTCTCTTCTTCATTTCACTTTCGTTTTCGTGCACAGCACCTTTCAAATGGGTCTGCTCTTGGCACAGTCCTCGGGCAGAATTCTTAGCGACCATCTAGCAGCTCAAGTTACATGTTTGGTTTATACTTAAACCTGTGGTTAGGCTTAAGCTTACATTAGTTATAGGCTTACTACGAGCAAACCAAATGTGCCCTTTTTACTTGTCCCGAGGAGGAAAACTGCAACGCACCCAAAGCAGGGTCGCGTGGTCGATACGTATCTAATCCTCATTTGAATTGCAAGCAATCAACAAGACAATCGTTATGACCGCTGCCTTGGGAAAGGATTTCGCGAGAATGGCCTCGCGTGCGAAAAGCGGGAATGTTGTTTTCTGTCCTAGCGAAGCACACCCATTTACCTTTTTCGATTCGGGATCACCGCCGGATGTGATAGCGAATTTGTTTAAAATTATACCTCAACCCTGTTTGTGGAACATTTGTGTTGTGTGGCTTTCCGAATTTCTCATTTTCTCATACTTCAGGTACTTTTACTTACCGTCTGAAGGGGTTTCGTAATAAACCGACAGACCATTACCTCAGGCCGATTTTCAAGGAATATGAAAAAACAGGAGGAAACTGCCTGGGATCGGAGCCTTTGCACAAGGTATATCAGTCTAATTGTGATAGGCTGCACGATTTAGACACATTTCTTACAATAGAATTGTTGTGTTCTTGTGATTTTCGAAAGTTTCAATTTGAAAACCACCAATGCCGACGAGGATACGATTCGTTCCTGAAGGCTAAACGACAGAAGGCCTGTCGCGCGTCGAGGCAGACGCTCAGATGTCAGCGGACGAGTCACAGCGCCGACTGTGCGATGTTGGAGGTACTATAGTACATTTCATTTGAGATGACGCCAAATCGCTACAGCACGCGCTGCGACTCGTCCGCGACTCTGCCTTCTTGCCGCGCGACGGGCCTCCTGTCGGGATACCGTTTCTTTAGGGTACTCCAATTCAATTTCGGCTGAGGGTCACGGCCTCACTGCGGCAGGCAGCGTTCGCGCGCTGCCAAACTTGCGACGTTTTTTATGACTGGGTCTAACGGCCTTGCCTATGAATTGCTGATTGTGAGGTTAGTGATAGACTAAAATTCCAGACACCAGTGACCACCTAGGAGGTCACCTATAAGATTCCTCGCAGTTAATGAAGCCCCATTGTACATCAGCTGTCGGATTAAAGATTCCTATTGAATATAATGAGGCTTTTTATTGATCAGCTGCCTGAATTGTTATCACAGAGTGATAATCTGGCTAAATCGGAAAAATATCACGTTCCAAGAGCAGTGGAACGGTGAGGAAGGCATTAACATCAGTATGACAGAATAAGTTTGTAATAATGGCAAAGGACAAGGATTTTGTGTTTAAGGGGCAGATATCATTATACGTGTTCACGACTGGCAGACTCTTCTAATCCTGACAAGTCCCTAGATCAAGAATCCTTGAATCCAGCACGGCGACGTCGCATAGCGGGCTGCGGCGGCTGGCGCGGCGACCTTGACATCGCCACGATTGAATCGTCACGGGCACACCCTTTCTAGACGTGTACTACTACTGTATGTTGAGCAATCTCTAATACTATATCCAAGCTTTGCGGGGCGAATATGATTAAGGGTGGAGCCTTCTTTTGCAATGACTCCTTTGTACATTTATTTTTATTATTTTATAATATTCGCTTATTAGTATAATTATTCCTACTTGTTTGAAATTTGGAACCGCCTGTTCGTTTCAAGACAGGTTCATATCCAGAATATTCGGGTAGAGGACATGCTCTGTTTTCTGTTGATGCATCAAAGTTTACTATCTCACGACGACATAAATTTGGTCGAGGTGGAAGATGAGGATCTCGCTCAGCTGTTGAAAACTATGCACGACAACGGTACGGTTGATATCTGCAAAGAGTTTCTTGCTCGTAATTTAGATTCTGTATTAAGTTGGAATAGCGAAGCGAGATATTACAATAAAGTGTTGTGATGCAGCAGGAGTGGCTTTTTCCGTGACCAGAGCGCGCTAGTATGCTAAGGTCCTGGGACTGGCGATCTTTTCCGAGTTTCCCCACCCGTGCTCCGCCGCAGTCTAGCTGTTTCTCACCTGTTACTCATCGTTCGATTTATATTTTATAAAGGTATTCTCGCTCGAGCGCTGTGACATACGAGTATTCTCCATGGAATGGTCGCCTATCAGTGGAGGGCAAACGCTAGCGACACTTCTGATTTGCCCCTAGCGTAGTTAATGACTGATGCCAAGCCCAATCATAGGCTTATGAGCCAATATGTACATGTATTAGCATAAGCCTAACCTCAGGATTCAGTGATCGCGGAACTCTGGTGATCTGACCTCAGGAGGGGAACTGAACGTCTCCCGTCTTTGGCATATCACCAACGGGGAAAGGATGTTGAGCAAAACGTTGCACCTGGTCACGATGGCGACGATCTGGTTGTGCGATCCTTACTACTTAAGTGCTTAATCAAAATTTACGGCTTACAACTCGTGCGTGCGGTAATTTCGTCCTCGGCCTCAAATTTACGGCCATAGCCGCTCAGCATAGGCTTTGACCACCCATCGCGGGACGAGTGTGTGGCTGGCAATGTGATTCGTTGGCTTCCATATCCCATTTGCTATTATAATTATCTAGGTGAGCTGAACAACTCACTGGTTATTCTCATGGCTGACCATGGCCATCGCTTCGCCAAACTGAGAGCAACTCATCAAGGGCAACTCGAAGAGGTTGGTATAAGTAGCTTTCGTTGTATGGCTATAACAGTTTAAGCGTTTAATCACTATAGATTGCTCCCTTGTTGTGAAGGAGTAAGTGATCCTCATTACGTTAAATAGTCCCACGTCTAATCTTGAAATATAAAATCGCATCTGCATATGAACTCTCGGCTCTCGTTGTGTTCATTTTACATTTTTTTGGACTCCACTTTATTCGGATCGTTTATGGATCAGACAAGGTATATGAGTGTGATTTAATGACAGAATGGCAGGAGTGATCAAGAGGAGAAAAATAAAAATGAGATGTGTACACTCGTCGGTAAGAATACAACTATCTAAAAATTGCAAAACGCGTTGTAGTAGCACTTTACTATTCCAATTCGTTGCTGCCAGAAGCTCCTTTGGCCACGTCTGACACCTGTTCTTTAAGAATACAGTATCGCCTCTTTATTTCGACTCTTGAGCTGAGTCCCGCAGAGTTGTCGGTAGCCTCATCTTTGAGCGCGGCAGTTGACTTGACGATTTCCGAGTGAAAATTGAGCCTCATTATAAGACACTATAGCTGTGGTTCTGACTAAGGTAATGTAGAAGATCTGCCAAGTTTTCAGAGGCTGCCGTTTTTCTCTATTGCTTTACCAGCAGCCTTCAGAGAGACTCCACACGGGAAGAAGATGTATGAAAACCTCCAGAAGAATAAGGATAGGTGAGCCTAAGTCGAATATTGCTATAATTGAAATTTGCATGTTGAAAACCCTGTCAACTAAACAACTAACTTTTCGCCTAATTTTCGACATTCTTTTTTCTTTTTTCTCTTCCATTTTTTACATCTATCAGAGAGGATGATGAATCAATAGGGACATTTTTTGTGGAAGTTTTAGCCTGCTGAGAGGTCAACTATACCCTCTTTTACCGCACAATTCATGAATATATGCATATTTTCGTGCGCGTTATAGAAGATATACTCACCATAAAAATTGTTAAACTTTCTTTTATGGAAAAATTAGCTAAACACCCGGTCCGCTGGACATCGCAAGAACTCAGCAGGTCCTCCTTCTCCCCCAGAAGAGATTTGGGAGTTCGAAGCTACTCAAATAGAGTGTTTTAGTCAATGTTAATTAATGGTATTTCAATGGGTATCATGAAATTAGCGAGGAGCCAACTATAACTGATATAGTTATGTTTAGGACTCTATCAAAGGCTCTGTCGCGATTAGATCCTTGGAGAAAATCCCTACTCAAGCGAAGTATTGCTACCCCTAGGGGTGGTGGTGCTGTCGCAGTTGGAAAGTGCTCGGTAAGGGAACCAATCGCCAACGAACTTCGCCTGACCGCTGCGACCGCTGCTTCTGAATGTTTCAACTTTCAATTTTTGTTCATCAATTTATGGCTAATTTGGTTTCTGACGAACTATTGTGGCTCACCTACGAGTTGATGATAAGGTGTGAGGCAGACTAAGTCGATTGAGGGTTTATAGAAAAGCCAGATTAAAGGGGTAGTTCTGCTACCTATAAACAAATGTGATGTCAAACTTTTTTTCTGTTCAGCTTGCATTAGCATGCCGTTTAGGCTTTCGACACCATTCGATATCCATGCAACACTTATGGACCTACTTCACTTACCACAAGATCTGACGACGGATCAGGATACGAAACAAAGATCTCTCTCGCTCTTCCGACCTATCCCTGAGGAGCGGACCTGTGCAGATGTTTGTTATATTTGGTTTTTGTCGGGTTGCTACTTTGCAGCTCAAACGTCAACATGAAATTGAATTTTGCACCCAAACACTGCATTTCCGCAGTGGCAAGGGGTTTGGAAATGTACCACAATTTGACCCGATTCCTTCCATCAGTGGTTTTCTCCATTCCCGAAAACTGCTCCGTAGTATCTTTCTAACAGTTGTATAAAGAACAAATTTGAATGCTCAACGGTGAAAATTGACTAGGCTCCTAACATTGTTGAGCTCGATCGGTGTAAACATTTTGCAGATTTTTTTTCGAGGGAAATGTTTTCAGGCTGGTGTTGAACCGCACTGGTGCACTTGTTTGAATTGGCAGGACGCATTAACTTCACCTAGCGACCGAGCTTTAGCAGAACAACTTGCAGAGGCCGTTGTGGAAGTGATCAATCGGCAGTTGAAGGACGTTTTACACCTGTGCGCCAAGTTGGACTTGAGAGAACTTGTCGAAGCGAAAAAGTACGAAATCATTCTCATTTCAATTTCTTTTTGCCATATATCATGTGCGCATGAATGAATCTCGTTATTCTCAGATTAGTGCCGAACGAAGGAGTGTTGAAATACAAAAATGTGAAGGACATGGATGGCTTCGTTCCTGATTTGAGCGGTGACACGGGGACAGCCTTCGCACACTATCAGATCAAATTACGGACCAAACCTGGGGAAGCAATCTATGAGGTTAGTTTGTCATACAAAATGAGCCATGCTCAAGGGTCACTGTCTTTGAGGCCCATTGATGGGCGCTCGAATATTTCGTTCCTCGTTAGTCAAATGGATTATGTCAGGCTTTTCTGAGATGTTTTAAACACCGACATAAAAATGGGCTTGCATCTCTAGTCGATGTAATAGATATGCATTCAAACACTCCTTTCGAACAGAAGATCTTCCTTAACGGATTTATCGCCGCCAAGCCTTCCATCATTTGGAAAAAAATTACTGGATAAATTAAGAGCGCTTGGGGCTCCCAATTTATCACACAATTGTGCTCTAGCGAATAAAAACTTGTAACTCAGCGTATTCTGAGCTCTATTCAGCTCTATTATTTCTTTTTGTTTAGGTGACGCTGTTCTACGACTCTAAATTGAAGGAGGTTCATATCGACCTCGGAGCTATCAGTCACCCGAACAAATTTGGTGATGCGCCGCATTGTATTATAAATCAGAATTATTTCCTTGCTACTTATTGCGTGTGTCACGATAAGGTTTAACAGTACAGCTGTTCATCGTGATTTTGCGGTGCAAGTATTTGAGGGTGCTGAGGTAGCAGTTGTGAAGTGAACTCTTTCCATTTCTTCTATGAGCTGCCACTGATTTTTGTCCTCAAAATGCCGCGAATAAGTCTTCCAATATGTTGTATATCAGTGCTTTCTGACCTCCAAACGTGTTTCAAGTGTTTAGAATTCCATGGTGCCGTAGATGATCTTATGGGCAGTAGCTTAGCATTTCTATTCTTCAAAGCTACTTCTCTGTACAAATGCACTTTTTAGTGCAGATACTGTTTTGTTTTGCATTCAGTCTTGCCACTTCAGATTATCTTTGCATAATAGTGGTTGTATGTTTTAGCGTTGTTGTTTTGCTCACTTGTTTTGCTATAGTAGTTGAATAAGTAGGTAAAGATTGTATATCATAGATTTCTTGCGGTTCCTCGATTGTTAAATGGGTATGTTATTTGAATTAGGTTTAATATTTTCGAATTATGAGTGCGTTAACTAATAAAACTCAGCTTGGTCTTGGAGTGAGATTGAGTAGTGTAGTATCGTGATTAATGTACGTTTCATCGGATGTACTTTTTACTAATGTACTTGTCGATAACCAAATGGCTTTAAGTGTCTTCTCGTTCGGCTTTTCCCGAGCAGCAAACTTGTTACCTTGCTGTTTCATAGATGTCGTTTACGGTCGACGTCTACCCGACAAAAGAGGAGATCATCTCAAACGAGAGTGATCTTTTGTGTCAGCGATGTGGAAAGAGGTAGTCCTCAGTTAAATCTTGCTTGTTGATAATTTATACTGTCATCTTCTGTGTGTGCCTTCTCCTCAGTGAATTCTAGGATTTTCTAGATTCTTCACCTTCCTCTGGAACAACAAAGGAAAGTGGAGAATATTTTCACACATTTTTTCGCTTGGGCAGTCCCATTACCGGAGAAATTCCTTCTTCTATGATCTCTCAACTTTCAAAATGAATGTTGCAAAACAACGTGTTCAAGTATTTGTCACGAGAATGTCGTTCGTTTTTGTGACAGCAGAAGACGTGATTGTGTTAATATGAACGGTGGCATGGTCTTTCCTGTAGAATATGGCTCAGTGGTTCGTTGAACTGCATTTTAAAGAAGGATAATTTTCGGCACTATAAAGAAGTTTGGCCTCTAAGGAATCTAAGAGAGGCACTTTTGCGGGCGAAGGGTGAGCTTGTAATGGCTCTGCAAGGCTACCAGTCTCTCTGCGCGCCCAGCGAGGGTAACTCAGGCTAACCTAGCTACTGGATCTCCGCCGTTGAACTCTAGCTGTTTAGCAGAGAGGCCGAACCGAGCGTTTACGTTGGCGACGCCAGCACCGCTTGGCTCGCTCTTTTCAAAAAGGAGGTTCTTGATCTTGGGATTGTGTTGGGGCTTCAAATCACAAATGGGCACTTAAGATTATGCAAGCTCAATCATAGCAATATCCATTTAACACATTCACGACGACGCCCCTTTTCCACTTTTCGGTCGCGTGGGACGGACGCGATTTTGTGGGCGCCGCCGCCTCACCACATAACCGCAGATTTTGTTTTGTAAATGAACAAAAACATGAATGTCACAAAATAATTTCTGCAATGTCCAATGCGTAAAGATTATCTAAACATATAACAGTAGGATTTCGATCAGAACGACAAATAGTGGTTACGAAAAGAGAGCATTTATTCACTTTCCCCGTGAAGGAATTTAAAAGCATTTTACACTCGATTACGAGGTTTGCCCACCTATCTGTCCATTCCTAGCGCCTGGCAAGCGATTATCAGTTGGCAGCCCATATGGGCGGCCATCGGCGTGAATGTGTTAAATAGAAATTCAGAGCACCAGTCCAATCCAGTCCTATTTCTCAACACGTATCGTAGGCTCTGCTTTCAAAAGAAGGACTGAGGACTTTGCTTTGTAATCTTTGCTCCCGCAAATGACTAATGTTGTGTGGCTTCAAGCGTTAGAGCAGGTGGAGAGGTTCAGTCATTGTAGATTTTCGAACGCATCGGCACGTCGGCTACATACGGTGAAAACACATGGTGTATTGTCGTGTGAAGGTGACAGGAGAATCTACGAAAGGATCAGCGACGGCCTCGGTATGTTCATTCATCACAGTGTGTCTCATTAAAATGATCCTGAAAGGGAAGGAAGTGGTGAAGAAATACTTTCCAAATGTTCATTTGCTTCAAACTATGGGGATGTAACAATTGCGTTGTGTTTTGCAGCAATTTTGGAAATGAGGAAGTGTTTTTCGAGCACTCGACACTTTCGACATAATTGTTGGGTTACGGCCACGGTCGTAGTTTGTAATCCCAGCGAGTGCATGAGTGCTGTGGCTACTTGGTCGGTATGTGCCCATCTATAATATTAGGGTTGCACGATCGCGCCATCGCTGGGATAGCAGACTGACAAAATCGCAAGCCTTACCATGGCTCGAGTGCGAAAAAGTGACAGAATGTTGTCTCCTGGAAATTCTTCTGTTAAAAAAAACAAAGTGGAAAAGATCTTCTGCAAGAGTAATAACGAGAGTGAGTCGTAATAATCAGTGAGTAACGCTATTTTCTATGGTTAAAAGCCAGTGATCACGATGATTTGAGGGTGGTGCGGTTTAAGTGAGGTCATTGAATGTCTTTCGAGTTTTCGTGTTA